>KK119558.1:278797-339956 GCA_000611955.2 Stegodyphus mimosarum
CAACCTAAGAAGGCACAGGATTTGTCGCAGGTACCTAACGCCATATATCTTCCTTTCCAAAATCAAACTGTTAGAACTGCGAGCGAATATTTGAAAGGGGCAAGGATGTTCTTCACACAACATGTCTCGAATTTCCAGTTGCATTTAAATTTAATTGAAACTGAATTAATTTCACTAGTATTTAATTGAATTTTCACTTTCATTTTCATTAATATTTAAATTCAATCGTATATTTATTTTCATTTCTGTTTGAGTTTTCACTTGCATTTAAACTTCTTGAACAAATTTTATATTTGCATAACATTTCGGTTCGACAGAATATATTTGATAGGAATTAAAGAAAAACTAGATCAGTGTTTGGGTTTAACTAATTATTAATAGGACTAGATCAGTGTTTAGTTTCAGGACACGTAGCAGATCAACCAGGGCAGAAATATAACTATACATGTTTATTTAAATATGACTTAAATCTCAAATATTCTTAATAACTGTTTTCCTTTCTTTTAAATCGCTTAGTTTATTACTCAGTAAAAATCCAGATTAAATAGGATATTCGTCTATGCTTTAGTGAATGGGAATACACTGGCCCATGGAACGTAAAAGTACTTTTTCCGACCGCAGCAAAAAAATTGCTTTCGTAGAGCCGAGCTGTTTATTTAAAACTGAAAGATAAGTATTTTACGTGTTTCTGAATAGCAACAGTCTCGAGCGTTGGAGATAAAAATGTTTTATTTCGAATACTACTTCTCCTGCTCGCTTCCAAATCGTTGAGTTTGTTAATCAGAAATCCATTAAAGTTTTACAAAATAATAAATGTGTAATACGAATTTCAAATTCTTCTTCCAGGTGAATACGTTCAGGAAGAGTAATATGTTATTTCAAATTTAACGGTTTTAGATAACGTCGTTTTTTCACAATTCGAGGAACATGTATACTCTCATGCAGATTCTTCGTTATTTAATTTATTTAACAGGGTGATAATGTTTGTTTGCAACAATTTCATAAGTAATACGCCATTTATAGTGAAACAATGCCGAATCCCATTTCTGACTAATGGCACCTTTTGGGCTAATAGTCTTTCGCAAAACCTACTCTCAAGTACCTTCCTGTACCATTAACGATTTATTGTTGTTGTTGTTACTAATCTCCATGTCTAGGAATATACTAGACGAAGTCCACGAGTCCATTCGCCTTCAGAAAATCGAAAACAAGCATAGAAGACCTGTAAAGGTCCTCAAAAGACAACTCCAGGCACTCGAGGATATGTGCCGTTGATGCCGGTGCATTTTGACATTTAGAACAAATTGGGTGCATCCTGAGACCTCTCTCGAAATTAAGTCCTCTCAAGTGTCCACTGAAGAATCGGGAAAGTGTTATCTGAACACATCTATCGCAATCAATAGCAAGGGATCTTCCAAGACAATCAGCTTGATACCAGGGATGATTCGGGGGAACGAGCCAAATTTGCCTGTCTGCATGTCTTCTAATGGAATACAGTTCAAGATATGTCAGTGAATTAGTAACTGGTGATGGTTCTTCAGAACCCTCCTTCGCCAAAATGTATGCAATTTCATTCCCCCATATGTCAACATGGGAAGGAATCCACTGAGGTGCACTTCACAGAGTGACGAGAGCTGCTTAAGTTTGTTAAGAATTGCGATTCCGGCCGTATCACCAACTCTTTTCCTGTGTGAAAGATATTGGATGGCGCTACGACTGTCACACAAAAACCGTACTGCCTTAAGATCTGTAAAGGACAAAACAGCGTTTAGTCCCTCTTCAATGGCTATAAGGTCACTCTTAAAAACCGAACTTAGAAACTTAAAAACCGAACTTAGAATTTCTTTTCTTTATTTTAACAATATTTCCATTTGTGCATTTAATGGCAACACCACTACCGGAACGAGAATCCTCGCTTTTACTCCCATCAGTATAGATAAAAGTAGCTTCAGCGGGAATTGCGTGTATAGTTTCTAAGGCAGATTGTCGTAGCAAGGCCGGAATATCATTTTTCTTGGAAACTCGAGACGAAAGTTCCGTATAAAACCTGACTCTAGGCAGTCCCTCAGACGGATCTAAACATTGTTTCAATGAATGTTGCTCGACATTACAGTCAATCATACCAGCATACTCAATTTGAATAAGTGGGCTATTTTTCTTAAGTCTTTGGTTATTACTCCAGTGCTGCAGGAATTCTGAAGTTCTGATTTGGGAGCCGTAACTGAAAAGTTTATTACAATATTTTACAAGGCCTGCATTTCTTCTTAGACTAAGGGGTTGAAGGTCTGTTTCATGCAACGCAATTTCATTCGGGCAACTGTTGCGTAAGCCAGTTATAATCGAGAAGCACTAAGTTGGACTCTTTCCAGTTTCTGGAGGTTGGTGTAAGAGGCATAACAGTAGACGGGGAAACCGTATTCTAAAATAGGTCGTATGATAGCTGAATAAGTAGTTCTCAAAAAGCAAGCATCGGCTCCCCAATCACGTTCCGAGATATACTTTAGAATGCTTAATCGTTTCCTGCTTTTAAAAACTAATGCATCCACATGTTTGTTACTAGTGATCTCTGGATTGAGAACGAAGCCTAAATATTTGGGATGTTTGTCATAGTGATTTATTACTTTCAGAATTAACATCGCTCCGGTTCTTGCGCTCAGACATTTTCTGATGATTTTAATGTATATTATGGAGAGGTCCGCAAATACAGTAATCTTAAAAGGGTTACTATATTTGTTTTTTTTTTGGATAAACCATCAGGTTTCTGCACTAAAAAATCTATATATACGTATGTTTGCATGTAGAATAAAGATGGCTCCTAGAGCCATCAAATTTTTAATACACGTAGTCCTCCACGCAAATGTAGACACCTCGGAGACCAAATTTTAATTTTTCGTTTTATTTATTTCATATTTGTACATATTTAACGAATTTTTGTTCACCAAACTCTGTGATTTTAAAGCGAGAAGTCGCAGCACTCTTCGAAATAAAACTTTTTTATCTTCAGCTCGTAAGTTTGTTGCCATTCAGGAAAATGTAAGATATTTATCTTTCAGTTTTAATACACTAATTTCGCTTTTTAAAATCAGTGTGTCGCCACCGCCTCAAGTAGAATATTTATTATCTCCCTGCATTGGAATAAAGCCATTCAGTGAAGCTTAAGTCATTTAACATTCAAATTTATCTTTCAGTTACTGATTAGCAAACCAAGTGACTGAATATCAATTAACGCAATTCTCAAAAATATATTTTCTACTTTTAAAACTTATTGATTTAAATAAAAAGCCAATTAAATAATGAAGTGTCTAATTAGAAATATTAAGTATATTTATGAAATAACGCCATCTGGACTCATTACAATAATTATATACTTTTTATACTTTTTCTTTTTATGATAACTCCTTTAGGCGGCTGTTCGCTTGAGCGGCTAGTTTTAAGAGAAATAAGGAATAATACAGCGAATATAAAAAGAAATAGGGCAACCCCTAAGACTGTGTTGGGATTTCTAAATATGCATTGTTTTGAAATTTATTATGATTTTACTCTTGAGCTTTATATGGCATAAGCGGTTCTTAATTATAAAGCTAAAAAGACACAAAAAAGCTATGCTACCAGAAATGACCTCAAATCAGATTCAATATTTGCGACACATAGCGAGTGCGTAAGAACTTAGCAAATACACCGGTGCGACGTTAAAATCTGATCTTTTAACGTATTTCCTTTTTTTCTTCCTTGTGCGAAGGAAAGGAAGTATTGTAATCGCGAAAAGTTTTTGGGTACGGTTACAGAAATGTTTTAACTGACGAAAATATTCATGTGTTGACAAAGTCAAATTAAAAAAGTATAATAATAGACAAAAAAGTAAAATCTGAAACATTTCAGATTTTAAATTACGTCCAAAGGGGCCTTTTTTAACATTTTGTGTGTTACCTTTATTTATTAAATATCATGTTCTTCACACTTAAACCATAAAATTCAGTTCAAAAGCAATATCGCAAAATAACTTTAAATTGTGCATATCTTTAGAAATTCCGATACACAGTCTCACGCGCTGAAGATAAAAATGCTTTTGTCTGTACACCGTTGCCATTGCTCGCTTTGAAATCCTTGAGTTTGTTAATAAAAAATTCGTTAACGTTTTACAAAATATGAAATCGAAAATAAAACAAATTCCAAATTTCAAATTTGGGCTTCCAGATGCCCATATTCGCAGTAGGATTACATCATTCAAAATTCGATGGCTCTAGGTACCTTCGTTTTATAATAATGCGACAAACATGCATACATTTATGCACATTCTTCATTATTTAATTACTTTAAATATAATATAGGGCTGCAATATTTGGTGGCAACAGTTTGAAAAGGGAAAAGACATTTAATGTTTCCGACGCAAAATGCAAAATAATAGTCCTTCAGGGACAAAGTCCCTTTGGACTAATAATTTTCGACATTTCATTAAAAATCAAACTTTTAATGCCATCTTCTTGTTCCTATACTCATATCTGAGAAAGTTTTATACTTGTTATGACACTACAAATTTATTAGAAGTTTGACTCTCGTATGACAAAAATTGATCGGAATATTTAATTTCAAAAACTGTAATACATGATGTCATTTTCAATTTGCCTCGTGAGATCGACTAATTAAATTAGAATAATTCTAAGAATTAAGTTTACATTAAGTGCAGCAAAAAATGTGTGTAATTTAATAGGGTGTACGTAGTCATGTGATGTCTTATACAAGATTTTTTTAAAGTGTTCTTGGTGCGAGAAAAGTGGAAAATTCTTTTCAGGTAACTTCAGAAAAGAGAAATAATAAAAAGAAAAAAATGGAAGAAAAACCGGTAACTCATTTGTATGATGTAGTAAGAAAGAGCGTTTATGAAAAATGGCTTGTGTAGCTTATAATGTGACGCACTCTGAATAAAGTCGTGGTTCTCTTAGATCTACAGAAACATTTCGCTTGAATGTGAGTTCGTAACTCAGGTTTTCGGAAATGTATTTATATGGATAGACAAAATCAGAATGAATAAGCTACAGTAACGCAGGTTCTTGATTACTTCAAAGACACAATCAACCATTCTACTGTTAACGAATGCTCTTTGTTCCAAAGAGCTAAAGAGATTTCCAAAGATACATTGAACACGAGCTTCAAATCTGAAAACATGTAGAGAAAGCATACACGTCACATTAATTGTAAAAATAATATTCAGACAAAAAATTCGCAAAAAACAGGCAAACTGCTAATTGATATAATCAAAACTAATGAAAATTTTATATGAGAATGGGCTGAGTTTCCCTTTTCAAAGTCGAAGGAGGTAATTTCATTTTTCGCATTCTGCAAGATGGTACCTCAAAAGCTTCCAGGCTACCCCCTATTTTATTGAGACTTGAAAACTGATCAAATAACTATTGCTAAACCCATCTGATAAATAGTGGTTCGTACCTCTGACTACCGTATCGATGGGGCTGAGATTACCTTTTCGAATTCCAAGGAGATAATTTCAGTTTTTTTACATTTTGCATTGTGGTACGCCAGAATCTTCCAGGGTACACCCTATTTTACAGGGATTTGAAAATTGATCAAATAACTATTGCTAAATCCACCTGATAAATAGTGGTTCGTGCTTTTGACTGCCGTACCGATGGGCCCAAACTGGAATCCAGAGAAAGCATGTATGCTTGTAAGCGTACGGTATCTGTGTGTCAAAGAGGCACTCAGATTGAAAATCCGAAATTCCTCCCGAGAGAAAAGCGAAGAAATATGTGAGAACTTCGCACCTAGGTGTTCTTCCTGGAAACTGGTGCGCAACTGAACAGGTAATGAGACCAGACTGTACTTGTACAACCAATGGTGAAATTCTGGTGTCGTGTCGACTTTTACCTATGCCTGACTTTTAGCAGCATTGATAAAGATCATCGACTCAAATAAAATACATGTTTAGTAATCGAGCATTTAAACAGGCTTAAAATGAAGTATTAATACATGTTATAGTGTCTAATGATTAGAAACAAAAGTCTAGAATTAATGCATTTAACTTTTTATCATTAATTCTCAAACGCAGTTAGTTTACATCTAATTAAACTGAGAAAATAATATAGTACAAGTAATTTATTAATTGTTTGCTATAAAATACCTTGAGTATCACTCTAACATTAGTTTTATTTATTCAATACCTAATTACTTTTCAGTGAGTTATATATTTCCATAAGCAAAGAATGCATTTATTAAACATGATCGTAATTGATTTATGTTAGTAAATCAATTGTGTTCCTGCATTACACATACAGATAAGCTGTACTAGAAGGCATAAAAATAAAATATGAAAATGCAATGTAGTAGAGTTAATTCAACTCTATTATCTCAGCTTCTACAAGATTTATTCTTTCCTTGGGCTATTCCTTAGATGAAGTTGTTTCCACAGAAAGGTCTTAGGGCTTTCCGAGTCTCTAAGTTTCATTGGAAAGCTAACATTACACAGACAGCGATCCCAGCACTTTGCAAATATTAATCGGTAGCTCTGGAGTTGTGTCAGAAACAATACGATCTTAGATAAAGCGACGACTTTGGGTAATTCTAAATAAAAGATAAACGAAACTTGAAGGAAAGTGTTTAAGTAAAAAGCAGCAATATGCTCTCAAGTTAAAAGATGGAATAATACATTTTTGTTTAACAGTTTTGGAGAAAAGATGTTTGGAATCAATTTTCTATTCCTCATTATAAAATAAAATATATATTTGTTTAAAACTAGGTAATACGTTGACAAAAATAACTAATATTTTCTGAAACTGTTTTTTGTATAGTTTTACGCTCATAATTAGTACGTGTGACAGGTCTTTATCAATGGTATTTTGTTTTCGAAATAAACTAAAATTAAGAGCAAAATCCCACTTCTGAGTTTAATTTTTGATTCAGAGTTTACATATATTAATTCGTCTACTTTTCGATGTATTGTAACGTTATCTAAAACGTAATGCAACCAAAATTAGAGAAGTTTTTCTCGCAATATTTGAGGTTCGTAGCAGACAGTAACCATTAATTGTTAACAACCAGTTAATAGTAAGTATGTAATTCAAGTTTTTAACATCCACTTAATAGTTCTAACATCCTCTAGCATACTGAGTAATCATTCATAGAATTACTAGTTGGGCAAGCAGGTTCTAGTTTTATCCCAGTGAATTTCTGCCTCATTTACTGTAATATTAAAAAAAATGCAGGTTGCCTATGCAGAGAATATTATTAGCAATTTAGCTGTTAGCATAGAATTAAAAAAAAATTATACACTGAGCGACGTCTTTTTCTCCCAAATTCGAGATCTTTCTATGTTACATAATACTGCTTGCAAAAAATTAATTAAAACTAAACAAATTACAGATTACATGTACTTATGCACCAACGTAGTATAAATACTGCTTCGCGAGCAATTACGTCATTCCTTCTCCTAACTTCTGCTGTCTCCAGGTTGCTTTGCTTTTCCGTCTCGGATGCTTACGTCGTACTTTTAAAATCCATGTACATAAAAATTATTGCATTCAACTATGACTGAAAAGTATATTGCCTACTACAAAATGATTTGATATGCGTGAAAATAAAGATTGTGTTACTCAAAGCTCAGTTTTATTAACTGCGTCATTAGGCCTTCACCCTTGTCTTCAGCGACCACATTAAAATATCACACACACATACACACACAATCCCCCACACACACGCATACATATATTTACACTTATAACTAAAAATTATGGATGATTATTAGTTAAAAAAATTATTAGTTAAAAAATTATGATTATGAGATTAAAAAATTAACGTACAGCTACTAGTGAAATTAATGTCTCGTATTGAGTGACATCGTATCCGGATCTGTTTATTTGCACTTTAAGTTTCAAGCAACAATTTGAAAATTTATATCCTTATCTACTGCGGGACTGTATCCAAACGGAATAGTAGTTAGCCGCTGAGTGCCATATCGAAAGGCTCAAGTTCGAATTCCGGAGAAGTCA
Source organism: Stegodyphus mimosarum (assembly GCA_000611955.2). Classification (NCBI taxonomy): domain Eukaryota; kingdom Metazoa; phylum Arthropoda; class Arachnida; order Araneae; family Eresidae; genus Stegodyphus; species Stegodyphus mimosarum. The sequence continues at coordinate 286,795 of KK119558.1, forward strand.
TGAAGATTTGTATAGTGACTGTGCGGTATGGAGGCACTCTAAATATGCGGCGAGCCAAAACGTTCTCTGGAGAGGTTGGTGGTAAGAGATGAGGGGTGGGAGAACCACTGACTCGTCCTCTGGGGTGGTCTCCTTCAGAATTGGGGGCGTAGGTATAGTCGTATCCTGTTCCCTGTATTATGCCTAACGCTCTTGCAATGACAGACGCAATCTTATCTCTTTGCCATGGCTTGTCCCATTGTCATTCGTAAGCTTGTTCCGATATCAAACAAACGAGATTAGGCACCTCCACAGCAACAACAGCATCATTATCTGTTATTCTACATAATATAGTGTGTCAAAAACTAGACGGTGTATATATGTTACTACCCTTTACGCAGAAATATTGTTTTGAATAATAATAAATTAGGTATTATAGATGAAAGTCTGCAGTACTTAAAATTGCGAAATTTATTACAACAAATGGTTAATCGCCTGAAGAGCGTAAATTATAATTTTAAACAACTAATAATGAAAGGTTTAATCGTAGCTTATGCACGCAATTTATTTCGCTAACACGCAACTGCATCTAAATGTGAGTGACGCATTAATTAGTTTTAATTCATGCAATTGTATCTGCGTTATGTGCTAAAATATGAAGTATTCTGTTTATGTGACTGATATAAAACCAGCTGAAGCAGCATTCTGATAAATTATAGTTGCTTGTTTGAATTGTTTCTGCTAATAATATTGCTAAGGAACGCGATTGAAATGCAGTGAGAAACTCATTTCACATGTAGTTATGAGAAAATATAGCCTAATAACTGAAATGCTATCTTGTTGGTGATTTTTTAATGCTCTCCGCTCGGGCAAATCTATCTCCGTATGTTTATGATTTATTTAAAAAAATTAAAGTATTTAAAATCTTTCTTGATTAAAATGGGAAATGTTATGTAGAAGTCAATTATGAAAAGAGAAAGGACAAGGGCTTCTTTAGACTTAAGCATTTTGCTTTTAAAAAAGGTCAATTTTTTTTTCTTTTTTTTTAAAGGGGAAAAAAAGGAGCGATAGAAAAAAACGTCGTCTGCGATTTTTCGAACGCATTACACGATGCGTTTGAGAACGTGAAAGAATTATTGAAATATTTAAATGCTTAGACATTTTGGACATTCGTTAAATATTATGAAGTGTCTTGAAATAATTTTGAACAACTTCAGTTGTATGCAATGATTACACAATTTTAAAATATTTATAATATAGCTAAAAATTTATAAAAATAAAATTTGTTTAAATGTGTTTTTATTAGCCCAAAGGAGCGTTAGCTTAGAAGGGCTATTAATTTTGTTTGATCATTTTGCGTCGATTCTCTGTTAATGTCTGCATCACTTGTTGCCACCAAATATTATCGCTCTGTATTAAATTTCAAAAAATTAAATATAATGAAGTATCGGCATAAATATATGTATGTTTCTCGCATTGTGATAAAATAACGATACCCAGAGCCACCAAATTTTGAATAATGTAATCGCCCTCCGACTATGACCATCTGGAAACCCAAATTTGGAATTTGGAATTTGTTTTATTATCTACTAGCTTTAACCTGCGGCTTCTCTCACGTTGATGTCCTTAAATAAGTTTCAACACCGCGTGAGTTTTAAAAATACTCTTAGAGTAAATGTCGATTAAGAAAACATCGAAGAATATTTCGATAGCAATTCGATTGAGCCCGCTTTGAGGAGAATGATGCTTGAATAATGCGGATATCGTTTCAAAGAAGATACAAGTTTCGAGACAGCAATATCTTCTTCTGATAACCTGTTGGACTTCGTCGACGAAGAAGATTCTAATAGAATGAAAAAAGCACTTCGAAAAATGCTCACAAAAATTCGGCAAAAATTTAAATCTTCTCAAAATCAAAGACCTGATTTTTTTAAAGAAATCAATACGTACCGTACATAGGTGACAAATGGAAGTTTGGATTATCCTTTTTTTTATTTATGAACGTGTTTAACCTGGTTCGTCAGCATTAGTCTCGATAATCGAGATCACTCTGTATTTACAATTCAACGTGTAACAAGACTTAAACTATTGTATATAACACAAGTAAATTAAATTTTATAATATTTGCGATGCCCTTCTAAATGAATCTTAACCCTTCTTAACTTAATCTTCTTAACCCTTCTAAATGAATTTATATATATATATATATATTCATTTAGAGGGGAAATATATATAATTCATTTAGAAAGAAAAAATTGTAAAGTGCCCTATCATTGACAGGTACTTGAAAGGTTTATTTTAAATGAATACATAGTATCACAGACTCTGCAGAATTCCATGCTAGAAGACTGCTTGAAAGAACGGTTAACTAACGAAAGTGATAGGCATGGAAATATAGGTGGCAAAAAATAGGCTTATGTTGCTGAAATGTGTTTTGGCGAAAAATACATTTGCATCAAAGAGAAGACTCTGATGTTTCCAGAACTTTTCTTGACATTTAATGTTGTTGGTTAAAAGTGAGAAAAAAGTTCTTCCATTCTTAAAGTAGACGAGAACTCTTTGTCAGCTTGCCAATGCTTCTGAAAACAAAGGAAAAACCTGCCTGAAACACCTCACGGCTCAGGAGCTATAAATTTCGAACACCAGGGGAGCTGCGAATCACCACTGGTAACCGCAGCCACTTCGGAAAGAAATCCCTAGTTTCATTCCATTTATCTTAAAGGAAAACGAAAGTTCTCCTTTTTTGTGGTTCTCTCTCCCTTGCAGAATGTAAAAGCTGTACGAATGGCAATCGATCCGAGTGAGATTTCGCAAAAAAATTCTAGGCGTATCTATATTTATATTTCCCTTTTTTAGGACGGGGTGGAAAAAAGGCTTTGTTTGAAATCCTCTTTGAATGCCAAGGAAAAATTCAAAATTTTATGAGAAAATTATTCAGAATTCAAATCATTAAGGTGTATTTTGTATCTTTTTTTTAACATGCTTAAAATAAAATTTATAACGAAATTTCTAAGAAATATTAGGCAAAAGATTACTAAATATACTAAATAGCAGGAAGGCTGCATATAAAATTTCCAAACTGTAATCTGCAAGCATTCAGCAGATATTTAATAAAAGAACATCATATACAGAATATCTGCATGAAATGGATGTACTATCCCAACACGGAGAAGAAATGTTTTGCCTTGCGTAATAAAATAACTCAGGGCAGAAAACTTTTCTACAGCATTCATTTTATAGAAAAATGATACTTCCTAAACAGATAATAACCTAATGGGCATATTATATGCAATTTCATAGAATTCTTGCAGTACAAAAGACACAGAAACTGGTATGACTTGACTCATGGATATCTGAACTGACGTTTCACTTCTTGAATATAAATTTGACTACATTTGTCCCATACTAATTTAGCACTTTATACATATCTTAACTATAAACAAATATAAATTATAAGCAAGTAACTATTAACAATTCATGAGATAAATATTAAATAACTCTTGACACATTTTTAAACAAGCAAGTAACATAAGCTGCACACAATAATATTACCAGAAAGAAAAGTTTTAATTTCCTAATTATTCACAAAGTTAGATTTTTCGTAAAAAAGACAAATATATCAGAGATCATAGCCTGATCTCTCGTCGAATTTTCACTCAAGTCCGTAATACTAAATATGCATTATATAATAACATTGTACTATATTGCGTCGTTGTTTGTTAATAAATTAAAAAAACAAAGAAATGAAAAATCTGAAAGGTTTCAGATTTTAACCGTCAGCCAAAAGGTTTCGTTTCTGCTCTCATTCCTACTAATCCCCCCCTTTTTGTCTTTTTAGCTTTATCTTTAAGCATCGTTTTCTTCGCACTTACGCCAAATGCATTTCAACAGCAAAGTTAAAAAAATTAAAAAGCAGCATAGCAGTTTATATTTAGAACGGATGCAATGTGAAGTGCTGGCATACAGGTTTCTATTTTTTTAGTCTTTTCGCAATTCATCGTATGAATAACCAATTGTCTTAGTAAGACGGCTTGCAGTTTTATTATTATTATTATTATTAACGTTTTGTGTGTTAATTTTATTTATTAAATATCATGTTTTTCGTATTTAAACATAAAATTCAATTCAAGAACAAGATAAAAAAATATTCAAAAACAGCATTCCTTTAGAATTTCTGATAGATAATCACGCTCGTTAAAAATGTTTTTTTTATTTCGAACAGCGTTGCCACTGCTTGCTTTCAAATCATTGACTTTGTTAATAAAAAATTATTTGAATTTTACAAAATAAGAAATAAGTAATAAAGCAAATTCGAAATTCGGGCTTCCACGTACACATGTTCGGGTGGAGGACTACGTAATTCAAAATTTGATGGTTCTAGGTACTGTCCTTTATTAGAAAATGCTGGGAAAATGCATACAGTACGCAGATTCGTGATTAGGTCAAATAGAAGTTAGCAGAGAAGGGTATTAGTCTCGAAACGGCATTTTGCTTAGAATCACTCTAAATGGCTGTATTACTTTTGAAATTGTTGTCACCAAATATTATCGCCCTGTTTTATATTTAAAGAAAATAAATAATGAAAGATCTGCATGAATGTATGCATTTTTCTTGCATTGTGAAGAAACAACGATTTCTAGAGTCATCTAATTTTGAATAACATAGCCCTCTACACGAACATGGGCACTTGGAAGTCCAAATTTTAATTTATTTTATTGTTTGTTTCATATTTTGTAAAACTTTAACGAATTTTTCTTTAAAAACGCGCAGCAATTTCAAAGAGAGCAGTGGCAACACTGTAGGGAACAAAATATTTTTATCTCCAGGCAAGAGACTGTTTATCGGAAATTCTGAAGATATGCTCTGTTTAAATATTTTAGCCTAATGTGGCGTTAGCCCAAATACTTTCGAAATGTGCATGTGTTTGTAAATGAAAAAAACCCGTTTGAACGTAATATAAAAATCTGAACTGTTTCGGATCTATCTTATTTATTTTTTTTAACTAATTCAGGTTAATAATAATTGGTAGCAGCAATTTGAAAACTGTTACAGCCTTTAATAGTTATTCAACGTAAAATCATTTTTCGAGATTGTTAACCCATTTGAAATAACGTCCCTTTTGGGCTGAAAATAAAAATACTATTTTAGAATTGTTCGGTAATTGCCGAATAGTTTCTACAACGAGTAGATGCAAATCATAATAGTTTTCCTTTTACATACATGTTGGTACACGTGTTGCTAATTAAATTAAACCATTTCTAATACCAGCCATCTAGATAATTTTGGTTATCTTTAGAAGTGGTATTTTTAGAGAAGATATATAAATGAAGTTTATTACGATATGAAGTTAAGATGAAGCGTTTCAGATGACGTTGTAAAGTCTCTACTGATCTGGAGACTACGTTCTTGAAATAAAGGGCGACTTAGAGAAGCCTAAATTAGACCATCATGGAACACACCCTACTAGACGAGTTAGCGAGTTATATCTAAGTCTTAAAAGCTTTTTAAAACAATGTTTTTTTTTATTTAGACTGAATTTGAAGATAAAAGGCACGACTTATGCTACAGACAAACCACCATTTGCGACGGTTTCAGTTAACCAATAACAATTACTTAAATTTAAACGCGGGTAACGTAGTCTAAGACTTAACATTCAACAAAAGCTGGTACAATAATTTACGCTCCGTTAAGTCTAAAACATCGGCTAGCGAAAGAAAGCCCAAGCCGGAATATCAATATTAAACAGAGCTAGAATAGAATTCTCACACCAATGCGCGAGTGTCATAAGCTCTCCGTTACTAAAATTCAAAACCCTTAGCTTAAATATGCTGAAAATTAATTTGCATTCTTTTGAGGAATACAGAAGGAGGACGTGATAATAAAAATGAAAATCAAAATAACTGGTTATCTAATATAGGATACGTCACAATGTTTTTGTTCTTGGAAATACTTGTCCTTCAAAGCAGGTGGTTGCGATGAACGGTTTCAGTACATTTCTTTTAACTTTCATTTACATATGCATGTAAATCGGTAATGAAGACAAGTGTTCTACAAAAAGCTTCTTCAAAATAGATTCTGCTTTCATGTCTATGATATTTAGACCAGCTTATTTTCATAATACACGTCAAAACATACAACACACGAAGAAAAATATATTAAAGAATGTCTCTACCTTCTTAAGGATATAATTAAATTGGCGTAAAGCCAGGAAACAATCCTAATGACTAAAGGTTTCCTGTTCTTGAAATAAAGGGCGACTTAGAGAAGCCTAAATTAGACCATCATGAACGCACTTCATTTATATATTCATGAAATTATTTTACCTTAATTTAAAATACTGTTAAACGCAAAATTCGCAAAATTTTGACATTCTTTATTGATTGCATCTGCATTTATTCAACTCGGATAACATGAAAAAAATTTAATGAATTTTTCTGTTATCAAAACATAACACACATCATTTAACGAAATGAAAGCACTTCATTTATTTTGAGATGTTCAACGAGAGTGATAGATTAATCTCAAAAATTTTAAATTCCTTTCATACGTGCTTGTAAATGTTTGGTTTTCCTGGGTTAAACATTTCGTTCACTGAAATACAGAATTCATTAAATTATTAAGAAATGCTAACAAATATAAGCACTACGTCTTCTTAAATTTCAAATGGAAAAAAATATCAAAGTACAGGGGCAAAAGTTCTTAATGGAAGGTGCACTTACAATTACTCTGTACTAAGGAAAGCAATCGTCATTAAAAATATTTTATTAATTTATCACTAGTATAAATATTCTTAAAAATTACTGGTTAGATATATTAGTATAAACCAATGATTTAAGTGTATTACAGACTCTATCAATGTTAAGAGATAGGTAGGTAAAAGGTAGAAAAGTTGAAAATTAAGAAGAAACATGTATGTTTCCTTTAAAATATTTGATTCGGTAGGTAACGCAGTGTTTTAATTTAGGTGCTAAATGAAAGTCATTATAGAACCTCAAATGTCATTTGAGGAAAGGTCTATACAGCGTGGAATGGCAACACCCAGTGGCCAGCCACATTTTTCTGTGTCTGGCTAGCTCTGAATTTGCTGTATTTACCAGAAATGCTATACAATGTGAAAAAAAACTTGCAGGTAAATAAATTGAAAGAACATATTAATTTTTGAATTTACACTTCGAATGTAACAGTCTAAAACGTTATTTTTCTTGCTTTGTTTTTAGAAAAATCATTGATGATATTAGCAAGATCGAAGACAATTCGTGATCAGTTTTTATTCAGAAACCTCCAATCACAACTAACAAACGTACAGCCTTTTCGTAGTTATAGATAGATTAGGATATTTGCATATGGCAAAGCCACTACGACTATCTGCATTGACCGGCACGAGATTTCCCTGAGAAAGCCCAGATTTCCGAAACTGCCAGAGAAAGAGCTCTTTTCTTAATTTTAATCCCAAAATATCCTTGGTACGTTATACCCGTATTTATGCACTTTTAATATATTGCCTTAATTTTTTGACATATTTTAAGATGCACGTATATACACGTTCTTACAGACATCACGAAAATATTTTAAGCCGTATATATACGGCCTTACCTTAAGAGGGTTAAGAAAAGGGACACCTTCGTGGAGGATCTACTGAGGGAAATTGGCCTCGAATTCATATTTCACATGGGCAAAACCACGAAAACTAACCACGCGGTCAGCCCGTTCGCGAAAGGGTCCAGAATCGAGTCACGGAGAAGGCATGATCTTAACTACACTTTTATCACATAACAGCAAAATGTTTTTGGCTGGCATGGTCTTAATTGTCCGTCGCTTCACAGGCGGCAACAGTGGCCGCCTATTAGACGCCTTCACAATAAACTAGCCACCAATTCTGGCTTTAGGAGTCGCCAATGTTAAATAAGCAAGTGCCCGCCATTGGATTTTTAAAAACGTATTCATTGGGCTTAACAATTTAGCTACTGATGGGACATTTAGAAGTGTAGTTCAAAGATGTTTTACAGTATTTAAATTGGAAGTTTAGATACCGTATTTTAGAAGAGATTGCTTGAGTTCAATAGAACCATCTTTCATCAGCAAAGAATTTTTCTTTGCTTAGTGTCATCATAGTTGTAATCTAATTCAAATTTACATATTTATCATTCAAATGAGTCACTGAATAAGAAAAGCAGAAAGAAAGAACAGTTTCTGAAATTTCGTCGTATATTCTTTATATATTTCGTCGTTTAGTCTAGCGAGAGAAAAAAGAAAGCTTTCTCTTCAAATCAGTTTCTCGCAAAAGCAGCATCATCTTGGTAAGTCAGCATCCCGAGACACTTTACTTGCCATATGTTTATCTTTTCGCCCATACAATGCAATACAGTCCCCAGGTAGCATAATTTTCGTTTGTGAAAGTTACTGAATTGTTTATTAATCTTCTTATTTCCAAATAAAATGCTTTTGTATATTTATTCCTATGTTTTGGAGGTAGACAAGAGTACCATTAATTTCCAAAAGAATGGGTTCCTCCAGTCAAGAAAGCACAAAGAAAAACAACAAGTTTCACACCAACATATGGTTTTCTTCTTTAACAGTTAAATATTCTACGTAGCTCTAAATATTTATAAATGTTATTTTTTTTTGTTTTAAACTAGTTTTAATGCGTAATGCTTTGTAACACCCAGATGCATTTCTCTGCGCACTTCACCTAGTTTCTTTAACACTGTTGACATTCTGAGTAGTGAATAAAATTAGATTATTCTAGTAGTGGGATTAAAAAATAAGGTTAAAAAATATTTCATAGCGTAGTCTGTCTCTGACATGCAGCAACAGAGGTATAAGCAAGTAAAACAATCGGTAAGCCACACCTTTGTTTTCTGTACACTTATTTAAAATATAATATCACAGAAAAAATTTAAATAATAAAAATTAAATACATACTAATATTGCCTTTTTATAAAATAAAATCTCATGTAAAAAATGGTATTTAAATAATGTGTTACCTAGGCAGATCCTCTTTTACTTCGCTACTGGCAGCCCCTCTAAGATTTGTCAATGTTTCTGGCCAAGTGGACATAAAAGGCTGGTCAATGCAACATAACATATATAGGCAGGACGAAGAGGCACCCAGATCCGGAATTGCTCAAGGCAGCGTTAGCATGCTTAATTGCCCTCAACCATAGAGATGATCCGAGGAGGCATAAGCCCCAGTCAACTCGGGGGGGGGTATTTTTGTTTAACAAGTCCGGGTTTTGAATCACAGGTCAGTCAGTGGTGGACGGCTACGCATCCATCGCAAGAGCACAAGCACAAAGTTTGACATCGACCGCCCCTCAGTGGTGACGAAGGGGAGCCAAACCTCCAAGGACAACCTTCGATAACAAACCATGTGGAGTCCCCACAACCAAGGAGCAGAAGAGACAGTGCCGTACCGTCCCTGCCGAGCCTGAACCTACTACCAAATAAACGATGGTTATAGTCACTGTGAAGACTGTTAACGTTTCCTCAGAAGTCGAGTCTGTCTAGATATTGACCTAGCTAGAACGCCGGTAATGTTCCTAGTCGACTCCGGGAGGAAACATAGCATACAGAGGGCAAAGATTCGGATATTTGAATATGACAAAGCACACGAGGGCTTTCATCTTAGAGGAAGGGATGCCATCTTAGGGAACTTTCTAGAAGAAACTGGCTCGTATTCAGGTTATACTTGAGGAAATCTACGAAACTGAATCATGCAGCCAGCCGTTTGCCTGTGTTCGAACCTGGATCAAGCTACCAGCATCAACACTTTTTCTGTAATGGCAAAACATCCGAATATTTTCATTACAGAAAGTGTTTTAAAATAAAGCCAAACTAATTAAAAACTGACGGAGTACAGACAAAGATAGGTGTAGTTGTTGTATATTAATGCTATGTCTTTCTAACTCTTGCATCTTATGTGTTTTACTCACAAATTCGCTTTCTAATAACCATAGTGCTAATCATATTTTGCAACTTAAAATTCAATGCGTTGCAGTTTTTTAGATTACAGATTTATGGGAATAAAATCAGTCTCCTACACTTTTTCTCAAGCTTTCTATTTGACGGGAATACTTTTTTTTATTTTACTGGTTTCAGCGCTTGCGCAGAAATAATAGTACAATATTCAGGAAATAAATGTTAAAAGTATGTTGCTAAACAAGTCAATATTCAATGTACTGAATATATATTAGGGCAAATACTTCTAGAAATTCACTTCAGTTCTTTGCGCATAAACATCAGTGCGTTTTACATTTAAGTGATTGATGACTCGAATTGAAAGTGAGATGCAGTGAAAAGTTTTTTCCACTGTTCATTCACTTCAACAAATTGTTTACTCTGAAATTTTATCTAGCCAACATAAAAGGAATGCTCTAAAATGGAAGCCACTGCTTGCCCTGAGGTGTTTTTGATCCGATTGAGAGATACGGAAGTACAAAACAAAACAGCACATTGGTATTGAGGAGATACACGTAACCCACAAGACTACGGAAAAAATAAGCTTTTTTACGATAACCAGGAGTATCTGATTGACTGGTAGATGAAAGAGACCTATTTTAAATATTTTTAATGTGTGTTTCGCATTAAATCATGGATGTGTCTCTTTTTTTTCTTTGGTTCTATTTGGTTTAATTTTACTGAATATATGCTAAAGCATTTTAAATAGAATATATAGAGGTGTTAGTTTCGGCAGAAATATTTCAGCCCTAATTTCTGGGTTTATACGGTTTTATATGAAATTTTTTGCTATTGAGCTACCTTAACCAGTTATGTATTTGGCCGCAGTTATTGCTTAGGAATGAAAATCGGAGTTTTGGTTTTGATGACGTAGCCTAGCTTTCATTATTCTAGCCTTATAAATTTTATTGTGTGAAACATTTATTTTTTTTCTTTTTGTATGGTGCAGATCATCGCCCAGCCAGGTGAAATCTTAATTTAAGAAGCTATTCGTCCTATATTTGTATTTAAGTTGTCCCTCAATGTAAAGGTTAGGTGCTTTATTTGAGATCAAAGGTCAAGACGTCTTAGCCCGAAATAATGACTGCCGTTAAGTTAAAATAACTGTTTTCACTTACATTGCTCGCCATTAAAATTGCTATACCAGGAAGGTAGAATGCACCAAACGTGACTAGTACGTGTCGATATTCAAAAGCAGCGTCAGGATCAGGATCTATCGCGACCGAATTTTATCATTTGGGAACATTGTTGCTCATTTTCGTCGGGATCTCATGACTCCCAGGCGAATATGGAACTGATGGATCCAGGAAGATTATACTCAATGCAATACAGGATTCCAGCGTTCCGGGCCACTAACGCGGTAGAGACAGGCATGTTGTCGTCGCAAGCATCTTGCATGCCTTGCAAGATCGTGCAGCAACGTCAGTTACCCTGAGTTTGGACATGGGACTGAATGTTGCCTATATGCGGTCAAGTCATAAATTTAGAAGGATAGTGTCACTTAGAGTCGTGAAAAAAAGTGGGGGTCCTTTAAACTTCTAATTTGTCTGTATTGAGTTTTATACAGAGAAAATGAAAATACAAATTGAATTCTACGAATAAATGCGATTTTGTACAATGAAAATGCATTACTGAACAATAAACTGTAAGGCAAATAACATATTTTTTAAAAGTCAAAAGCGCAGAGAGACATATATTTGTTACATCAATGAATCTGTAGTAAATACTGAGTTTTGCATTTCGAATGCTATGTTACGAGCATGCGAAGTATCTGAGTATCTGAGAAAATAGTCTTAACCCAAATGGCTTTCAACCTTTTTACGTCTAAGGACTGTTTTTGAATTACATTGTGGTAGCTGCTCTTTCATTAATTTTCTAATGCCATATACGCATTAAATTGTTTTTAATTTGAGACTCATGAATAAAATAACGCAAACTAGACTGCAGAAAATTCTTCATAATGAAGTTAATAATACTGAAAAATACATTATCGATACACTTTCTAGTTTTATATGTAGTAGTTAATATGGAATCCTTAAATTTAAAAAAACAGATAAAGTTAATCCAATCTCATAGCGAATTCTCTACAATCAATCACAGTATTAAGTAAACAAACAGCAGTTCGCTTTAAACAGCTGCAACTACAACTGAACTGAGGTGTTTCAAGTCGGATTTTATAAGCTTTTTTAATTCTTTACTAGAACATTCTGGTAAAACCTCGATTTTTGTGGATAGCAACAGCAATTACGAGATATTTATTTATTAAATATTAAATGCACGCACTCTTTTATTTTTACTTTTCCGACGTAGCTTTCTCTTCAAAAATCGCATGCGTTGCAGGAGAAAATAAAGCAATTTTAATGACAATTCTAAATAAATAACCAAATAAATATGGAATCCGTAACACTTGCGTTCCGGAGTATATATAAGAGTAATTTAAAAGTTTTTTGTTTGAGGTCTCCATTAAATCAACTATGGGTTTAATGTCACGGTCTTCCAGCTGGTCTTTCCTGGTTTCCTTGTCACTCCATGGGTCTGGATCAGCCGATGTTGATGTTGTAATTTGTCGTGCGACTGGATTAAGCTGCTGGTATTTAGCTTCGACCCTGGAACAATATCGGCAGTTTTCTGGGCAAGGTCGTCTAGACAAGGCGTCAGCGTTTCCGTGCGATGATCCCTTGCGATGACGGATGATGATGTCATATTCCTGGAGTCTCTGTATCCACCTGGCTATCTGACCCTCAGGATTCTTGAAATTTAAATGCCAGGCCAATGATGCATGATCTGTGCGGAGCAGGAATTTTCTGCCGTATAGATAATGATGGAAATGTTCTACGGCTTTGACTATGGCGAGCAAGTCTTTCCTGGTGACACAGTAATTCCTCTCCGGTTTAGATAGGCACTTGTTCCAGTAAGCCACTACACGTTCTTGGCTCTCTATTTCTTGGGATAAAACAGCGCCGACACTTTCATTACTTGCATCCGTGTCGAGTATAAATGTTCTGTCACGCTGAGGATACGTCAGGGTTGGAGCGGAGGTTAAGGCTTCCTTCAGATTCTTAAATGCATTCCCACATTCTTTTATCCACACGAAATTTTGCTTGCTCTCTGTCAGCTTGTAAAGGGTCTTGCGATGGAAGAAAAATTCTTCAAGAATCTCCTATGGTAGGGGCAAAGCCCTAGAAAGCTTCTCAGTTGCTGGACATTTTCGGGACATCTCCAGCCTTTAACTGCTGACACTTTTTCAGGATCCGTGCGCACACCTTCAAGCAGAGATGACATGCCCGAGGTAAGTTACTTCCTGTCTGAATAATTTGCATTTAGAGGGACTCAATTTCAGATTGGCTTCTTTCACTTTCTGAAGCACCTTTCTAAGATTTTCCAGATGTTTTTCAAAACTCTTCACGACGATGATGATGCCATCCAGATGTATCAGACAGACTTCGTAGGAAAGTTCTTTTAAAACAGTCTCCATTAGCCGATTCTCCATTTATTTTTACTTTTCCGACGTAGCTTTCTCTTCAAAACTCGTATGTGTTGCACGAGAAAATAAAGCAATTTTAATTACAAATCTAAATAAATATGAAATCTGTAACAATATATATCTATGTATAGTTATGTATAAATGGAACAGAATCTAGAACAAGGTATAAAATATCAAAGAAAAATATCTTTAATATACAATGTTTATTAACGTAAATATATTTATGTAACATAAATATAAATGGTTAATTAGGTTTCGAAGCAATTAGAAGTTACATATATGCATGTATATATACATATATCCGTCTATAATATTTAGTTCCTTGCAGTAAATTCATGAGAGATGAGTGCTTGACTTGGAAAGACGTTATGTTATTATTATTTGAGTGGATTGAGGATTAAAAGGTCACTGAAAATATTCATTACGTAGCAGAAGATGCCAGGAGCTTTTGAAGAATCACAAAATCACTTGATATTCCAAATGCATCTTTATTACCTGTTCACTTCACAGTGGCGCCAATCTGCAGCCCAGAATTTAGATCATGGCGCATTACATTTTTAAAAATGTAGCCGAGCAAAAGACGTCCTTTAGATAGCAAGCATAGGCAGAGAAAGAGGAAAGGTAGCTGTATTGCAACGGTATTTATAGTAAAATATTTCGTTAATGTCGTTAGCTAAAACTTAAAGCCAATGCAGATGTTTTAAGATGAAATAATGCGGAATTAATTTTCAGATATAACACAGTTTAGAAAAAGTTATTGCTAGAGAGTAAGTACCCAAATTAAAAATGAGCAGTAAAGACGCATTTTAAATTATTATTTTGATTTACATATTTTTTTATCTTGCAGTTAAATATATATACCATTTTATAAGTATAGTTTGGTCTGGTTTGTTTGATTATAGCAAAGCACTCGACGGCTATTTGCCTACACTAAGGATGCCTCGGTGAATGACTTTCTAAGCAAAACTGACTCGTATACACGTTACATATGGGGAATACGACGAAAATGCCAATGCAACCATACCCTTCACTGGGACTTGAACCCCGGATCGTCCTACCAGTGTTCAATGACTTTACCGCCCTGCCGCTAGTGAGTCACACATACACATTAAATTATATTTACATGTCTCTTATAAAGTGTAATTCAGTGCAATTTAATCATAGCGAGTTATAAAATATTTTACGGAATTACTTCTCTTCATAGACTTTTTGTAAGCTTAATAATATTTCGTAAAGAGAATCTCAGCGCTAATTCCATTTCCAACCCGTTTATGTATCTTATTTTTTCTGCTCTGAATTATATTTAGAGAATTATTTCACCTGATTATAGCTGAAAATGCAGTTTCATTAATGAAAAGTTTCATTTTCTAATTATTCTTGAAGCATTTAAATTTAAATAAAAATATATGCCACATTAATACGGATCTCTGAACTAACGTGCTGGACAGAGGACAGATTAATTAGCTAACAAATTTAATTTGAGCAAAAATGAATTCTTCTGCATTCTATAAGAAAGCAAACGTTCCAAGAAAGCATTTTTTCTATTCTCGCAGTCATAATATTTTTCTTAACTATACAGCTAATTCACATTCAAATGTTCTAATCCATTATGATTAATAATAAATTAATATAATATATAAATAATTAAAAAATAAATATAGTTTTAATTGTCATATTTCCTCTAAAAAACCACTCTTCAGAGTTCAATAGCAGTCAATCAGCTTTTGTCAGGGTTCATTTGAACCCAGAATTATTATCATTTGCTGATGAGAATAGATATCTACAGTTGATGAGAAGCTGACAGTTAATCAATTGTAATATTTAGTTGAAGAAAAAATATTTACCTATCCAAATTTTTCAAGCCCTATTGCGTACATATAGAAATACTTATTCCTGTAATTACAAATACATATATGTTATTCCCTTCTAATGTTCAATATGCATATTTATATTTGTAATTAATAAATCTGTTGAAAGGAGAGTGATATTTTAAAATTAAAATTTAGAAATGCGTTTATAATGGCTTTTATATTTACAAAAGATATTTCCCTCTTTACTCAAGCTCACTGTATTCAAGTCGATAGGACAAATAAATGGAAAGATCGATTTCTTCATTCATTCCTAGTTTCAAATCTGATGAATGGACTCGCAGTGTAAGCTACAGTGAGCTATGAAAATTTTAACAAAGGGTTCGGACTTTATCTTATGAAAACAAAGTATCAGAATCTAATTAAAAGTTTCCCTTCTTAAAAAAACAGAAAATACGTAGGTCAGTCAAAAAGTTTGTTGCACTACTGCCTAAATATGTTCCGTCTAAGACTATTTGGGTGACACTGTGTGGCGACACTTCAGACATGTACCTTGATCGCGTGAAGTAGCGGCTTTTCCGAGGCAAGTTTAGTATTTTCGATAATCAGTCGCAAACATGTCTCGACAGCTGCAAATAGCGTCCAAATTGGAAATGAGTGCAGTGATTCATTTTTTTTTTGTGGGCAAAAAGATGCAACTGCACTGAAATTTATGGGCAGTTGCATGAAGTGTATGGTGAAAATGCAATGTCACGTCAAGCTATCGCGAAATGGTACAGCATGTGCTACTGCATGACAATGCAAGACCGCATGCAGCAAAGCAAACGTGTGACCTTCTGAAAATGTTTAGGTGAAAAGTGTAGAATCTCCCTCCTTATAACCCAGACCTTTCACCTCCTGACTTCCATGTGTTTTGTCCCACGAAACAAGAACTTTCAAAGCGACGATACCATTCGGATGCCGAAGTGAAAGCTCCAGCCCAACAATGGTTATCGGACATTGGACGGGATTTCTTTGTAGAAGGCACCGAAAAACTTGTATCATGTCTCGACAAATGCTTAAATAAATGAGGTAATTACGTTGAAAAGCAGATTTTGAATGGAACTTTAAGATATAAATATAGTTATTGTAAAATTTTGCTCCTGTTTTGTTTTCCTAGGCAGTGCATTTAACTTTTTGACTGACCCTCGTACAAATATTTGTGAATAAAAAGAAAATATATTTTAAAAAATAAAATTTTAATTTAAATTTACAAAATATAATAATTACAATAATACAATATTACATAAAATAGCGAATAAAGTTATTCGGCACAAGCTTGCTTAATGTAAAATAGGTTGTGCAGCCAGAAAGCTCTCTTTGTCACAGAAATATACTGTTCATCGGGTTTAACGGTTATTCAGACTAACTTGCAAGGTTCAGTGAGTAATATGTATTTTCCTTTGAATGAATCAAATAGCCCAAAAAAGGGGATCTTGAAAATTAATTGCAAAATTAACAACTGGGTTAAACGAGTACTCCTACAGCCTTGCACTGTGTGTAAGCATTTTCGTTTATTTCGTTAAGGTAATGTAATTATGAGCCCATTTTCCCTAGAACATTCTCCATGAAACATGCCTCTCCAACCCTCGTATGCTTTGCTATATTCAATTAAATAAGCACACTAAATCATTCCTAAGATGATTAAGAAATTAATTTCATGTTAGATGATACGAAGCTTTTCAAAAACTAGGATACTTTCTGTAAACAGTTAGTGCTATTCAACTGGAATTGGATCAGTTTATTTATTTATAGCAATGCTTTTCAGCCTCGTAACTTACATGTATGTATTGCTCAGGGAAGGAAGGAAATTCATAGATGAAAATAATGTAATAATGAAATGTTAATAAACAAATAAATATATTCATTAAATTCATTTGATAATTATAATTTAATTTTCAATTATAAGGAGATATACGTTGTTAATAATCCAAAAAAGTGCAGTCTTTAAACGGTTTAATAATACATAAAACAACACTTCAAAACTTTACACACCCTATATAATTTGTCTCCATTCTGGTACCATGTACATCCTTGTATACATTACTGACTTAGAGTAAAGAATAGTGGAGAACTCTGTAGCTCTATTCAAGTTTTTATTCCTAATATACTGATGCTGAATGAGACCTAAAACACACTTCTTTTTACAATATATCTCCCCTTATGATCCCTAAGGCACCCGTTTATTTTCCCGTTAGCAACAAACATTAATGTCCCCTTCCTGACTGCAAATGCAACGCCACCATTAGATTGTGTGCAGGACAGCAGGTGTCCTCACGGAGTGTGTGACGACGTTTCACTCACCACGGACTGTTAGCACGATTCCACGGTTGCGATTTTCCTTGACCCTGCAGAAGAGATGAAAATCAGTACAGTAATGCGACGAACGAAGAGACTGGGCACAAGAGTAGCACTACGTTGTCTTTTTAAATGAATTCTAATAGTAAATAATATATAGCATCATTATCGATGTATCCATGCATGGAGGCAGAGAGGAGAACAAACGTAGTCAGTTTGCATTCGTCACTATCAATAAATTCAGCACCTAGCGTGCTGATATGGGATTTCGTGTTAAAACTGAAATATGAAGGAATTATTTTAGTATAATTTTAGTAGATTACAGCTCTACGAGGAATTTAGTAGATTCTAGTCCAGGCATTGAAATAGCTGTTATCCGACTGAATCTCTTTAGTTACTCACCTGAATAAGAATGGAACTTTCAACAGCCCAGATTGCTCTCTCTCCAATTCTAGCTCTATGATTTGTGAATATAAAGTTTTCTTGTTCAAGTTTTGTTTGAAATTTCGAAAAAATCACGTGGCTCTCTTTGCAGCCTTTTAACATTTGTTCGTATTTCGTCTGATATCACTCTCTACATCTGCGTTTCATACCAGTCTCGCACGCAATTTATTCGCGTATTATCGCCTAAGGATAAGTTCCAGTTATTTATGTTTTGAGGTTTTACCAGAGTATAGTTATAGTGTCTTAGATTTTCGTATTTTGCATCAAATGAATGTATTTTGTATTAAATGAATGCTACGATAATTTTATTGTCTTACTGTAAAATAATAAAATTTTTAAGTTGAGTTTCAGGAAAGCAAAATGCCTGTTAAATTAATAAATGGGTTACGTAAGGTAAACGATTATGTGGGCTCATTGCCCTACTTTTAACTGGAAAACAAAAAATTTATTCGCGTTCTGAATATTTAAAACTTCTTATCGTTGCATCTTGACCATAGATAATTTTTCACCGCATAGAATTGAGATAGGCGACACCATACTCTTTCCAAATATCTGAGCTAAGACAGAATGAATATGTTTTTCTGCTAAACTTGTATATGTAAAATTGAATTTATATTTACAAAAAATTGGAAAATATGAGTAATTAATAAACTGTATTGCGCTTTTAAATAACGATGAAAGCTCATTTTTATAATCTGCAAAAAATTAAAGGTGTTATAAATCCTAGATTTTCTGATATTGATACTTTAAAATATGTTGTTTTGTTGTGACTTATGCTCACTTTCTAACAGTAACATCGGCACAAGCCCACGAAATTCCTCGCGGTAAGAAGCGCAAGATACGCCTGTCGTTGGCAACAGCCTTGAGCACCTTACAAGTGACAGTGCGATTTAGCTCAGTTCTGCCCCAGTTTTAATGGAGAGTACCCCGGGAGCACGGGTTCGACGGTCTCCCACTCCTCTTCCCCTTCCACCAAGCCAAGCGAGAGGACTTTCGGATCACCGCATATTTAGGGTGCCGCAATGCCGCTCCGACGCTATACATTTACAAACATCCATGCCTTCTACGGAATTCGAATCCAGGCCCTTCGGCGCGGCAGTCAGCGACGGGTTGGGTGACACTCCGAAATATCGAAGATATAATCATGTAAATGTGGAGTGTGTTAAAGAAAAAGCAAAATCCCGATAATTATAAGGGGAGGATTTAAAATAAATTGCTTTTTGAAGCATATTTTCTTATTTACCCAACGCCTTAAATATTCAAATTGCATTGATTAATTCAATCGTTATACTAGAATATTGCACGGATATTATGAAATACGCTTCAGCATTAATTAAAAAAATTTTTTAAAAATTCTAGATGAAATTTGGAAAGCGAAATTTGCGCCTACCAATTCCCTGGAGCACATGTCGAATTTCTCGGATCTTTCTGCTTATGGGACATGCACAGGACGAAAATAATTTCTTATGCTATTAGAATGAATGCAGCTTTTCAGTGTAGGAGTTTTCAATATATTGCTCGGTTTTATCGTATCTTTAAAATATTCTAAGGAAACCCAAAATCTGCTTAATAAACTTTAAGACCAACTTACTATAAAACATTATAAAATGCGCCAGATTAAAAGTTATTCTTTGTCAAAATACTTAAATAGGAATGCAATTCGCTAATTACTTATGTTTCATATATGCTTCATATTCCTCGTTCTGAACGGCAAGACTGTATATATACGGTCTAGAGTATATTCGTGATGTCTGCAAGAACGTGTGTATACGTGCATCTTGAAACATGTTCAAGAAATTAACGCAATAAAGTATATAAATCCAAGTATAATGTACCAATGGCATTTTGGCATTCAAGAGACAAATCAGGAAAATAATTCTTTCCCATGGTAGTTTTGGGAAATTTATGCTTTCTTAGCAAACCCCGTCCCTCAGAGGTTTAAGAATTCGTTAAGCCTCTTAATACGGAATGCATGTCTTGCTCAGGGTAATTCAAAAATACCTAACAAGAACGTGCATGCAGAGGCAATTAAAATTAAATTTTGTAAGGAAATGTATGCGTGTAGAAGTGGAGCATTGAGAAGCACAGAACGCTGTTCAAAGACACATAAAGGTGTTCCACTGACGTTCCTCCCTATGCGGAGTTTGAGCAATACGTTTCGATAAAAGAAAGCGAAGATCGCAGCTATGCATTTTATCAAATGGAATTGCAGCTAAAATAGAGCAGCTGGTCACAGTAAATACTCTGCTAAAACTATATCTCAAAAATGTACGAATAGTACATCATGGAGATAATTCTTGGCAACAGGTGCTAATCAAACAAGATTTTTAGCTGTCTTCAGTTATATACATATTAACTGCCAAATCCCATTTTGTTACGGAGTGGCAATTCAGATAGCATTTTTTATCTGTATATTAGCAAGAGTCTTGCTTGGTCATATAGGATATTTATTCAGAGCATAGTCATTGAAAACAATACATAGTTATGCAAGAGAACGATCCCCTAGTACTTCCTATAAGCAGTTTCATTTCCTACTGGAGCACCATAGATAAAATAAATGTCCGTGAGCTTCACGATGAAATACCGCTACAAATCCTCACCAGTCTTGGCGATATATTCAACACTGGCCCTGTACTAACATAACGTGTCATTTTCATATTTACATTCCATTACGAAATTTGCTTATTCCGGTCCTTTCTACCTGCATTTATATTTTTTTTCAGAAAACTATCATATGATAATGCAATTAGATTTTTCCCAATATTATGCTTCTCTTGTAGTTTATCATATTTTAAGCGGCACATTCTTGGTTTTAAATTGTTTGTTTTTCATTTCTGTGCCTTGGTAAGTAAAAGATATTTTGAAGCTACATATTACTTCGGACTTAATTCAGAAATTTGTATTTGCTTCACTTAAATAGAATAGAGGAAAACGTTGCCTTGAAATAAAATGTTAAATTTCTAAACTGAAACCGGTAATCTAATTGAAAACTCTAAAGCTCAGAGAGCCTTTGGAGACGGAGCTTTGGATCCCGTGCAATGCAGCGCGTAACAAATTTTAAGAGAGGCTACGCCAGAAAAGTGAAAATACAAGAACTCGTGCATTTAACATTGAATAAAAGTTTATCTCTGTAATTGATATTTAATTTGAATAAATGTAATTGACTACTACTTAGCTGTGACCGTAATGCTTTCCAGAAATTGCTAGAACTGTCTCTCGCGACCGATTTAAAATGCTGTAAAAGCCGGAAAGAAACATTTCAGCTCTGTTGTTTAAGTGAGCTGTTGTTACTTACTTAGCTGCTGTAATTTTGGTGATCAGATTAACTTTCCCTGCGCTTTGGACTGCGTTCTATTTAATGTTTTAGTAGTTTAAAATATAGCTACAGATTATATTGGGTGATATTTTGATAGTGTACGAATGTCTTTGAGGAAGAATCCAACGTTTTATTATATTTCTTGTGATAAGGTTAAATTTTATTAACATTTTATCGGACTTGTGCAGTCAGTCTATTACGAATCCATACACAAGCAACAATTCTATACTATTACAAGAATACATAACAATATTATACAAAAACAAATAGACAAAGTATTCATACAAAATATACAAAGTATTTAAAACATTGCAAGATATTATATGTTGTGCATTGTTGACTTAAATACATAGCTTAGTCAATAAAATTTTCTTAGTGTATAAAGCTTAATAATACATTTTTACCTACGGTGCTTTTGATCACGTGAACATTATTAAATTAATACTATCGAAATTCTCATTTGCCATAGTATAAAGTAAGTTTTAATTTCTATACTGTAGAGTCAATATGATTTTTGATGCTGAAGACGTGAAAAATGTGTAATAACTTCACTGAGACTGAAACCTTGGACCTCTCGAATACGCGTCGAATGAGATTTCAATTACACCACGAAGCTACGCCGAAAGGAGGTTGAAAATATCTTGTATAATCCCCCTTTTAAAGGTCACATGTAAGGAACGAAGTTAACGCAAACATAGTTTACTTTAAACTATCTATATTTCTTTACGGATTCAGAGCTTCCCGACGATGATAACTTTCAACTGGGATGATCATCAATCGCCCATCAAACAAACTACATAAGATTGTCTGAGTGATTTTCAGGCATTTCCACTGGCCCTTGGATTTTCAAGAATTCACTCTTGCTAGTCACACATTACATTACATTGATCTGTGGCCACATCTAATCAGCAGGTTGCATACTAGAATACCACACAATATATTTTCTTTAATATATTCTTCCCGAAAAAGACATTTCAGTACCACTTGCTTTCAGCATTAATTAATGTATTTATGATGTTTTGGCATTTAGAGTTTATAAGTTGTTTCCTCACTCTTTTACGCATGCTTTCGTTGTGTAACTGGAAGCGCGTTTGACTAGTATTCGGGAGTTTCGGAGTTTGAATACTGGCAAGGGCAGTGGAAATTTCTTGTCTGTTTTCCAAAATCGAAAATCTAAAATGATTCAACAAGTGACACCAAACTAAAAAGTGGTGACGTCACCACCAGGATTTGGGGAATGGGTCTCCTAATCCTCAGTCGATGTTTAGAAAGTGACGTATATAAGGTATTTCCTCCCTCCTTTCCGCATGCCTTCGTAGTGTAACTGGAATCTCTCGATGTGTATTCGGAAGGTCCGGAGTTCAAATTCCTGAGAGGGCATGGCACATGTTTCACGTTCCAGCATCGATATAACCTAATGACTCTACAAATTATTTAGCTAAATTTGCATGTAAAGGATATTATGCACATATAGACGATTCACTGTCTTCAATAGGTTTAATGTAAAAGTTTTTCTGAACCGTTTTCATTTCCGCTTTAAAGAAAGCCGCTTTTCTGAAATATGATCATTTCTTATTGCATTAGAAGTTTCAGTAAATGTAGTTACCTCGCAGGGCATCATGATTTTTTTCATGGCTTACATTTATTTATTTCTACTTTTTGGAACAGTTGGGAAAAGTCTGTGGATATCCGCAGTAAAAAATGGGTAAAGAAATTATTATTTTCTAACTCCTCAACAAGGTCTAACATGATTTTGATAAGAAACCTATTTCGAACAACAGCTAACTCACGTACCCAAATATCGATTCTCTCCATCGAATTATCGACTATTGCTTAATGCATTAACGCTTAGATCACGTTGCCCATGCTGCTTCAGTTTTACGATAGGGTGTATAGTTACCGCATTATTCGAATCCCTACAACTGTAGAACTTATTTTCAAAAGCGCTGTGGATCACATATTTGATTTAGTTTTCGTACTTGTTTGTATTACTCATGCATCAAATGGAAGTGAAGAACAAATTTTAGTCGTGTATGTACCATTCATCTTTGAAAGGTTTAGGCTGCAGTTCAAACATATTTTTATGAGCTGCAACAAATTCGATTTTAAAAGGTTTCTTTGTAATATTGCCTGAAAGAAAACGTGTAAAACACCTTTTTGCTCAAAACACATATTTTTGTTTTCTGCATTCTTTCGTTTCTTATTGGCTTAGACACAAACTGCATATTTTTATACGCTCACGTGTTATTTCACTTGCGTAATTATACAGGGTGACAATGATTTATTCTCCAGAGAGATATGTTTCAAATAATACAAAATAAGAGACATGAAAGAAAGACTGAGTGAATTTTATCTAGCACTTCGAAGAATTTTTTATTAAATCACCTCATCATGAACACTCTCAATTGCTAAAAATATTAAGTCTGTTCTCGATTTCCCTCCAGATGTTATTAAGCATTCAAAGTAGCTATTTGTGTTGTGATTTGAATTTTTAATTCTTCGATCATGCAGGTATTTGCAGCACAACCTATTTTCTTCAGGTGTCCCCAGAAAAAGAAGTCCAATGGTGTGGTGTCCAAAGAATGGGAAAGACACGAAACTGTCCATCGTTACCGACCTAACCATCTGGGAGTGGTTCATGGAGGAAATCGCGTAGATGAGAAGCCCAATAATAAAGGACTCTATTATACTGGTTAAAAAAATTAGCTGCATTTGTTCTATTTACGATACAGCAAACGATCTTAGCATATCGAAGTAAAAGTCTGAATTAATTAATTACTCCGAAAAGAAAAAGGGCCCAATCATTTTGTTATGAGTTAATGCATGCCAAATGCTTAACTTTAGGGCTACCATGCATGCCAAATACTTAATTTTAGGGCTACATTGTTCAATTATCTTTACCCAGTGTGAGTTTCCTGATCCCCAAATCATGCAGTTAAGTAAAATAACCTCTTATCTACAAATTCCTAACGAACGACTCGATCATAAGGTTTAGTTTTTGAAAAATCTCCTATTTATATACAGTTAACTTCAATCGTTCAAGGAACATTTTATCAGCAGTAGACCTGGAAATTCCTGTTTGCAGGATGTCACACCGAATGGATCATGCTTAGCCTGCCTGCACCTGTCCGGTCTCTCGAAATTACTTTAAAAGTCTTTTAATTGATTGTTAAGTTTGCTGATGTTCATTAACTCTTGGAAAATCAAATTCTTCCCTAACCTGTATGCTTAAATACCGAAACACCCGTCCCTGTCCATTACCCGCCCCGTCAGTTTCTTCCGCTTGCCTTCCATTAACACACAAAGAGGTGTGATGATTTCAAATAACATCCTTTCTGCTTCCTAACAAAGAAGCCTTGATTAACCTTTCAGGACAACCAATAACCAATTACTTCATAAACTGATTATTAAATTATAGACACCATGTATTCAATGCCCATATTCGTAACTGTTTCTTTTTACAACTTTTCCTGGTTATATTCAGTCTCCACACATAAATTTGTATTCTCGTGATTATTGACTGATTTGCAGTTCTAGGTAGTAACTATTTCTGCAGAACATTTTCCAAATTATTATACTCTTTAATGAAATAACATGGAGATCCTGCTTATATGAAATTTTATAGAGAATAACATTGCACTAGTATTATAGATATTTGCTTATGTTTTAATTTATGTTTCCACCATTCATTTAACGTAATTTGAGAATCTTTAAATGAATACATTTTCATAGAAATCATCGAAGTTTTGGAAGATATTACATATTTCTTTACGGAAAATTTTAGATTCAGTGATATTTTAGATTGAGAGATAAAAGTTTTAGATAAATGAAATGATTTCTTCTTAAGTTTCAATTCACGATGACATGAATAACATAGCAAAAGCAAGTATTTCGTTCATGGATCATATTAGAAGAATTTAATGCATATTTATTTAGAACGTGAATTTCAAATGCAGCAAGCAAAAAATAAATGTTTATCTTTCAGAAATGGCACAGCAAATACCTTCAGTGTTTACAGAAAATATAATTTACACTTAGTTCTCATCAAAAGGTATTATAAGCAGATTTCTGCTTTACGATTATAAACTTAACATATTAGACTGCTTATAACTAAATGAGTGGTAGAATTAATTCAACCAAATATACTTCTTGGGTTTCTCTGAATTTAGTTAAGTTCTCCAGATGCCTGTACTAAAACGAAAACTATAACCAGATTTGACAAAATTAAAAGCTCTTTGGAATTTAATAATTCGCTTTCACAGATCCTAATAGGGTAAGTTTCTAGAATATTAGTTTTGTTTTCTTTTTTTCCCTACCCAAACACATCTGTGATAAACTGCTATAAATATTTCTATTTGCATCTCCTTTAAAAATATTGATAATTTAATATTAAACAGAAAATGTTGGTGTGGAAAAGAACAAAAAGTAATAAATTAAACGAGATAAAATTTTTAAAAGATGAAATAGAGTATCTTTTAAAATAACGTCGCCAATTAACATCAAAGTAGGTTAGAAAATTTCCAAATAACCCTCATTTCGTGAAGTGAGGGGATTAATTTGCCAAACAACTTGGTTTTGTTTTGTAAGAGATTTACTGGATTCAGTTTGTTTGTTTACTTTCATGCTGCGCTCTTAGTTAGTTGACTTGGGTTGTTTTGACTTTATCCAGTTCATGTTTTATCAGGAATTTCAACTTCTTGTCTCGATACTCTGTTTGTTTCTTTTTCCTTTTCTTTTCCTTTTTTTTTTTTTTTTTTTTTTTTTTTTTTTTTTTTTTTTAGTTCTTGGTGACTGGCCCACTTTGTTTCTCCTTCAAGTTAAGTTGTTTTCGAAATTATTTGTTTTCTTTACTAGGGGACACCTTAATGTTTTGGGGCTTAGTTTTGACTATTTCGTTGTTATTACTTATTGACATCTGTTTACTATGTTTTTTGTCGATTCACTTTTGCCTGCACGTATCTATTTTGGTGAGCTTGTTTGAACAACTTAGGATCAACTTTTCTATTGTAGTTCACACTTATGTAATGTTTTTGATTTTATTTTGGGAAGACGACTGTATTTCGTCTTTCAGTTGGATTCATGTATCTTTGCTGTTAGGTTTTCTCCACCTTTTGGTTTTGGTGAAAGTAGTTGTTTAAGCAAGTATATAGTTTGAATTCTTCTGTGTTGAAGTCATATTTTTGTTCGCATGGCCTTTGGGATTGTCTTTTGGTTTGTGTTTGGATACAGTATTTCCTTTTGTTTTGAATTTGTGGGTTTTATTTTCTTACCCATAGTTTCTTTATTTTTGTTTTTGTTGTTTTCTTGTGGGAAAACTATTGGTGTGTTGAATTAGTTTACTCAGGCTAATGATTAGTCTTGCTTAAATTTATTTAGTGTTTTGTTTTGTTGTAAGTTATACTGTGTGATTCTGATGCTCAATAGAAGATGGTAGGGTAACTGTGTTTTAACTTAAGTTTAGTTGGCAAAGTTTAGTTTTTGGTCACTTCGTCAGTTTAAGAGCTGGCTTTTCTTCCAAGTAATTCTTAACTTAATTGCCACTGTCACCACTACTTAGCGTTTAACTTGCAAATGTGTTTTGTAAAGTCAGAGACTATTGATTCTTTTCCACCAACATTTTTCTTTTTGGAACGGGGCAGGATTGTTATGTAATACTATTTCTTACTTCCGTTTTGTATCTACTTGAATTTTATTAATTTGATTTTATTTGTTCTGTTGAATGTAAATTATTTTTTGTTTAAGCTGCAATTGGTTAACTTTAAATTTAAGTTCGGTAGTGTTAATCTTTTTATCCCTTTAAAGTGAAGTTTGGTTAACTTCTAATTTGGTTCTTGAATTCTAGTATTTACATTACTTACGACATCTTAAAATTTTTCTAAGGAACTTAATGTTCAACAGTTTCGATTTCAATAAACTATTTAAAACTAGGAAAAAAGGCAAACTTATTTTGACATATAATTTAAATTTCTCTACCGGTTTTAAGAGTGATAAGACACAATTTTTTTTTCTTCTTCGGATGTGTGGGGAGGGGGGAATTCTCTGTACGTCTTTCTTTTACTTTGGGGGAGGGGGGACCGCAAACACCTAAGACAAATTATGGTCCTTTTTTTTTTGATTAATTCAAAATTTTACATTGGCATATTTTCTTTCAATGAGGGTGCCACTAGAATATTAAAATGAGGGCTACAGCAAGTACAATGAGAGGTCAAATAATTTCCAGAAACATTATGAAACTCATAAATGAACTTTTACATTCAAGACATAGTGACGATTTATCTAGTTATTTTTAATTTAAAGTTAATTTTTAGTGCTTTTCTGTCACTCTCCTTTCACCCACACTTTTCATGCCAGAATGTAAATGAGATAGCTAGCGTTTATTCAGATTGAGGGAGAAAGAAGGGCTATTTAAGTGAAGGTTTAGCAAGTTAATTTTAAAGCGTGTTCTACCTATTTGAGACCACACTGTTATATTCACTTAATCGCGATTTGATTCTCTGGCATTGACTGCTTTTAGCTATTATGCTTGTCTCGCGGATTTTCTATAGAGCCTATTCTGCGCGTTACTTTATCCTGTGAGCAGTTACGCTAATCTATTACATTTGATTTTAGTTCAACATTATATATTTAATTTACGAAGATGTGTTGTGTAAACCCAATTTTCGTCTTTACTTTAATTTTGTTACTTCTTTGTGTTCGAATAAAAGGATCTTATACAACTTTCTTCTGATTTTGTTTTTGCAATCACAAGGCAAAAAGATAATTCTTTCATAGTCTTTTCAAAGCTGGTAGTGTATGTTTCCTAAAAATGCAAGACTTTATAACATCACGAAGAGTTCATAAAGAAATTTTGGAATTTTTTCCAATTAAAACACTGTAAAAATACAAACTTATGTGTTTCTTGCTAAATTAGTTGAATTCCATTGCTATTTTGTAGAATATTTTTCATTTGCCTTTAATATTACCATAATTGTGGTGAAAAAACATGGTCATAATAAGCGGTGCCTACTACGGTACCGTATTAGATAAAATCTTTCCAAAAATTTACATACATTTTTAAATAAACAAGTTAATTTTAGGCTGGAAGCTATAAAATTCAAAGTGCACTTTGTGGTTTACTCATTCTTAGCTATGAATTTTCACCGGAATTCTTCTGCATTCTCTAACTTAAGTAGTATTTTATTCAAAGCCATTAGAAACATGCTGTAAATTAAAAGAGGTATTTTAATAACTATGCGCTAAAATGTGCTACTGCAGTATGCAAGGGGAAAAACTGTACTTCCTCGCGTAATTATCCCTGCATTTTACCTGATTATTTCCTCCGAAAATGGAGAGGGAAATTTATACGAATAATTTAATTTATGAAGAACGCACTTACAGTAAGAACACAGCAAATGAAAAATAATCATGGATAAACTAATGATAATTATTACAATATTATTTCTTTAAAAGAAGACTGTATTTTAATGAGAACACATAATAATATTAATAATACAATATTTGACGAATATTTAGCCGATATCTGATGATAATTGAGCCGGACATGTAGTTATATCGTATCAGTTATATCGTAAAGCCCCAGGGATACCTCACATGAATGAGTCTTGACCGTAGTTCCCAGGAAAGACATTGGATGAGAGAAGGAGAAGGGTACTAACAAAAAATCCCGATTTCGGAAGTTCGAGCACATCAGCAGTAGATAAGGCTACAATGATCTCAAACGTAAATAATACAAGTGAGTGAGTGGAAAGTTTCTTAAGTGTGAGAAAACATACTACGTCCACGTAACGTAACGAAGGATCTGCAGAAAATACGCTTCAAATTATAAATGGAAGGAAAAATAAAATAAATGAAATTCTAATGCAAAAGTTCAAGTACAAACTGAGTAGACTGAATGAAAATTAAAGCACTGAAGAAATACTATTTAGCAATAAAATAGCCCGTACAGGAAAAATATATGCACCTTAGAGGAAAAGAAAAACTGCGGTAATGTTTAAAGAATTTTTAGAACCGAACGCTAAAATACTAGTGGGGAAATGCGCGAGGAAATACAGTAGGGGAAAATAAGATTTCTAGAATTTTGATTCTGTGAAGAAGATTTATTTGTGTACCTTAAAAATTCATTTTTGCTTAGAAAGTAATTTTCAGTTTATTAATAATACAGGAAAAAAAGAAGTTCCAAATTCATCTTGTATCTTAATTATTACGAGTACTTTAAGAGAAAATTATTATAATTGCTATATAAAGATATTCTGATTAAATTCTCGAAAACATTATTATGTTAACTTGACGGTCTACATTCAGATGCACTGTAAATGCTCTCTAATGTTATGACCGAAACTTTAAAATGTTAAAGAAAAAGTATTAAATCAAGTAGATATTGTTTCAAAAAATAATCCAAAGAGAAACTAAATTCATAGTATTTAAAATACAGAAAATACGTTACGAAATACTACTTTTATCAACTATAAATGTGCTGACATCAAAAAACTTTGAATACTTGTGAAAGTTTTTGAAGAATATACTCCCAACAAGAGAAAAATAAAATTAGGAGCCAAGGGAACAATTACTTAGAACTAAAAAAAAAAACTTTTCGCCTTGTTATAAAACATATAACTTTTGAACGCAAACGAGTTGAAGCAAAAGCAACTTCATATGAAACGTTAAAAATCAATGTTGACAAGAAGCAGAAAATTCCGTGCCAGCAGTTTTGTAGCAACATTTACGAAAATAATTTTGTAATATTTCGAGCGAAAACTAAAAGAAAAAAAGTCAAATCACTAGTCCAAAATCCTGAAATATCCAAAGAGTGCATAAAATCCCAAAGCAAGTAGAATCTTAAAAAAAACTGTTGCCTCATATTGTGTATTCCAATACTTAGAGCCAGTGATGCGTTCTATTTGCTTCAGCTGTACTGTTCGTTAGGATATTCGAAAGAACGTGTGGGTTGGAAACCCAAAGCGAACATTCAAGATGGCGACTGCGGGAATACATAACACTATTCAGTATGCAAGGTGTAGCAGATGACAAAAAAAAAATAAGATGAGAAAATGCCGAGCTTGGCAGTTTTATCTTACGATGACGAATGGTAAAAATGGAAGAATCATGTGTTGCTTGATGAGTGGAAGATAAGATTTTCTCTGTTCTTTATTTTTCATTCTTTGTCCTGGGCTTGTTTTTATTTATATTTATTTTTGTTATTTGCCATAGAAGAGATTTAGGATACTCTTATGTTCTCACTTTTGTTTCTCTTCAGCTTCTTTTTCAGTTTCTTTTCGCAGTGCGAAGGAATTTTTTCAAGAATTCTTCCCCTCCCTTGGCCGCTTGTGTTCTTACAGCGCACCTGAGCTAAATCTTTCCCTTACTGAATCCTTTTTAGAGGCTATTTTTTGTTGTGTGAGCCAAGTTTGGGAAGAAAAAGAGGATGGAACATACTCAGCCAATGGAAATATAAATGTCAAGGGTGTGGTAGGATGTATTTCAGTTTCCCGAAAACTGACAAAATAACAACTCAGGATAAGCATACAAAAGGTTCCTGTAAGAGACTTCAATTAATCACTGCACGCATTTCTAAAAAAATGCTTTAAAATTATATGCTGCTTTAAAGATGAATAACTTAATATTTATTAGGCAAAACATTTGTATAAAATATTGTGTTTTATGTATGCAAAATTTACGCGTATATTTTATAGGAAAATCATTCCAAAAATACATCCTTGAGCATCCCAAATTCTAGACTTTATTTTAATTGAGCAAAATATTATTGAAAAAAAAATTTAATTTAACAGCATTATTTGTCACACATATTTTCGTATTGAAATCTATAGTCTACTGTATAATTTTACTTAAAATACTTTATCCCAGCATATACCTCTATTTAAAATATTTACTTATCTAAATTATCTTCATTGAAACTTTTCACGAATGCTTGTAATTTTTATACTAATCATTAAACGAGGGATTCAGGGATTATGCATTATTAAAACAACCTTAAAATGCTTTAATACTACGTTGAAAATTTTAAGTGGAAAATAATTAGCTGTTTCTAAACAAAGTGTTCGATGAAATTTATGCAGTCATTTCTTAAAATAAAGTAGATTCCCGCACAGATATTTTAGTTTTAAATGTTGCTTGAAATTTAAAAATAAATTTTAATTCCATGAATATTTTACAACCAAGTATCCTTGCATTTGAGTTTCAAGAGATTATTATATTAAAAATCTGTTGTGTACGCCGCATGACTTCCTTGTACGGAATATTAAATTATACGCATTTTGCATTTCCTTTAAACTTATTGGATTTAATTAAATCTACTTTAGCGCATAAACCGCAATAGAATAAATGCACTTTTTAAAATTCACTATATTTGTTTACTATAGAGACACTCTGGCGTTAGCTTCACTTAATAATAGCGTTACATCTCGTTCATTTTAAAACTCAGAATGCAAAAAAATTACGTATATCTCCTAAAGAATTATCTAATCGTTGCCACAAGCTCTATTCAAATACTATGATAAATCTAAAACGAATATAAAAGAAATTAAACTAACAAAAACTAACAAAAAAAGAAAGATTTTTTCTGACGATTCAGTACTTCTCATTCAAATAATTTATCTCTCGCTTTGCGACAAGACAAAAATACATTAACAACTCAAAATATCTATATTAAAAATTACGAAGTAAATCTTAAACACTTATTTCCTCGAATAAATTTCAGAATGAATTGAGCATGATTTAATTCGCAATAATAAAATATTTGTTTTGCGAAGCTTAGTTTCTCTAGATTGGCAACAAATCCACTATTCTGCTAAGCTTCAAATGTAAACAAATATAGCTGTCATGTAAAAAATGATTAGGCTTAGCCTCACTTTTAAATTGTTAATAATTTACAAATCTTGCACGCATATTTAATAAAGGCATAAAAACCGGATGATAAGAACAACATAATTCAATCATTTTTAAAGAAAAACATGCGCAATTTACCAACATATAAGAATAAAAAACTGAGCTCACTCCCAGCCGAGTAACAGAGTGGATAATATATATGTATATACATATATTTATATACTTTTGGTACGGCCTATTGCAACCAAAATAGGAGGTGCACATCTACCTGATATAGCAGTCTTATATACAACACTTATAACAAAGAAGTCTTATATGCATACGTACGTACGTACACAGACGCTACGAGAATTTCGTTTCAGAATTCACTTTAAATCAGTTTTATAATTTTTTGGAGGAAGAAGAGTCTTTTATTTTGTCCTTACATACAAATGTCACGCAAAACCATTGTTGAATTGCTTTCGATAGCCGTCAAAATGGATATTTTTGGTAAAATATGATACCCGAAATTTTTCGTGATTACAGTACTTCCTTTTTACATCGTACAAGGAAGTAAAAATGGATATTAAGCTTCATTTAAGAACTAGTTTTTAAGATCGAAAATACTAACCGTCCTTCAGGTATTCATATCTTTAAGTCTCAAAGCAGTCACAGTTATTGTTTCTATCCTTAGGAATATGTGAGTAAAGAATTAAAATTCTTGGAAAGTTTATTTTTCTTACAAATTTAAGCTAGGAGATATATTATTCAAAACTTAGAAAAACAAATTACTTTGTGGAGGCTTCAGGTTATTTTGAAGCTGGACACGGAAAAAATGTACAGTGCTCTCACCCGGACTCGAACGCTGGATCTCTCGAATACACGTCGAGTACGCTTTCAATTACACCAAGAAGGCACGCAGAAAGGAGGGATGATATACCTTATAACTTGCTGTCGTTTTTTAGATAATTTTGCTGATAATAAACATGTAATTGTTGATAAGGAGAAACTCATGAGATATAGCTATGCGAATAAGAGCAAACATAAAGAACGAAAGAAATATAGACTTAAATATTATTGCTTGTAAACGAATAGAAAAATAATAAGAGCAAACATCCAAATATATTAATGGTATTTTTATTTACAAAAAAGCAAACAAATAAAATTGCTTCATACTGTTGCGAAAAATTCGGCGGTTGCGCCTGTATGTAAGCTTTCCGGCATAGCACTAGGGTTGCCATAAAATAATGTATGGTAGGGTTGCCAGATTGGCGACTTTATCGCCCATTTGGCGACCAAATCGGCGATATCCCATGGTCCAATCGGGAAGCTTCTAGAATAACTTCCTGTCGAGATATTTCTCGAAAGGTGTGGAACTTAAAGAAAAGCTATATAAACCCTTGCGTTTCTGAGAGCAGGAGATTGTGAGAGTGTGATTAATAGTGAGAAGTGTAAGAATAGCGGCTTACTGTGAGTGCTAAGCTACGCGACAGTTTTGTGAACGGAAAGCGATCGAGATAGTGCTTTGCCGTGAAGCTACCTTTACAGTATAGCTTGACAGTGTATTGGTGATTGTTCCACGGTGTTTATTATAAGTTTAGTGTTGCCGTGAAGCTACCTTTACAGTTACAGCCTGAAGCTGTGTTGCTGATTGTTTCAGCGTATTTATTGTAGATTTTCGACGCTTTTAAAGGTAATTTTAGAACTCTGCTGTAAATAGTGATTCTTGTAAATAAATTGTGCTTTTTATTGTTCTGCATCGTGTTTTCATCGGATACTCTC
Organism: Stegodyphus mimosarum; assembly: GCA_000611955.2. NCBI lineage: Eukaryota > Metazoa > Arthropoda > Arachnida > Araneae > Eresidae > Stegodyphus > Stegodyphus mimosarum. The sequence continues at coordinate 320,723 of KK119558.1, forward strand.
AAATCCACGAACCCGTATAACGCAACAATACTGTTCAAAAGAAATCAGGATGCTTGTTATGTTATAAGCATAAGACGGTTTCATACCCCTGCTTTATAACAGTGCATCGTATACTGGTAAATGGTAGTCTATGAGGTATTATCAGACAGTACAAACGATTGTGTCAAGTTAGTGATTTCTTGCTGTTTTTGCGACACTTTTTTGTCTCTGTGTGTGATACATTTTAAAAAGGTTTGAGCGTTTACAAAAATTTTTTGCTCGTTTCTCTCTTCGATTCCACTGATGTATCATAACAAAACTATGCATCATATTGTGATCAAGTGAGTTCGTATGATGTCAGTGTGTCTGGCAGCCACTGTTACAGTGCTTAAGAAGTAGTCGTTAAAGTCACTGTGATATAGAAATAATCACAGTTTCTCAATGTATATAACATCGCTACTAAAAACACGAAAGCCTTACATATCACATTTCATAACATCAATGAATCAATAAATAAATATAAGTAAAAATAAAATTGCCGTTCAGTTTACAGAAATAGAGTGATTTACCTGTTCAGTATTGTACAGGCTAATATTTCTGTGCAAAACAATTTTTAAAAATTCAGAAGATTTAATAACAAAAATATATACTCTCTTAAACAAAAAAGAAAACGACGCACCACGACGCGCCGAGAAGATATAAAGCAAACTGGACACAAACTGATATGCATACAGCTTTCGACGAAAAATGCAAAATTTTACATTTTGGCTCCCGATGAATGAACGGTTGTCGCTACAGCGCATCTGATCTGCGCAACTCGCAGAATATTTAAAAGGAGAAGTTACCATTCCTGGTCATAAATCCTTCATGAATTTCATTCCGTGTGCTCTGGTAGGCACTTACTATGCCTCTCATACAGGTGCGCGAACGATATGCGCAGATTTCAGAATTTGAGAGAGGTCGTGTAGTTGGGCTCAAAGAAGCCGTTTGGCCTTTTCGGCGAATAGCTCTACATTTGAGCAGGATCATGGCCGCACACAGCGTCAAGAAGGAAGCGGTAGGCGTAGAGAAACGACAGAACGTGAAGATCGAGCAATCATCAGAGCGACACTCACAGCCCCAGATGCATCACTATCATCTATTGTACGCGCAATTAGTGCTTCAGTGACCGCAAGGACCATTCATAGACGGCTCACAAAAAGGGGGCTGAGGTCACGATGCCCCTTGCGCCGACTACCATTAACCTCTGTACAATGTCAAACCCGTTTGCAGTGGTGTCGGGCTCATTCGTGCTGGAATGTCACTGACTGGAGTAGCATACTCTTCAGTGACGAGTCCAGCTTTAAACCGAGCCCCGATGACCAACGAAGGCGAGTCTGGAGACGCTCCGGACAGCCATGTGATACCAACCTGACTGCCTTCCCGCAGACAGACCGACAACCAGGAGTGATGGTCTGGGGTGCCATTTCATTTCATAGTAGGACCCCTTTGCTTGCCGTCCGTCGCAACCTAACAGCACAGCGGTACGTCGACGAAATTCTAAGGTCTGTTGTGTTGCCCTTCATGTGACGCCATCATGGGTTTACATTTCAGCAAGATAATGCCCGCAACAATACTGCACATGTTTCTACTGCTTGCCTTAGTGCTTGTCGAACATTACTTTGGCCAGCAAGGTCTCTCTCCTATTGAGCACGTTTGGAGCATTATGGGCAGGGCCCTCCAACCAGCTCCGGTTTTGACAATCTAACGAGCCAGTTGGACAGAATTTGGCACGATATCCCTCAGGAGGACATTCGCAACCTCTATCAATCAAGCTGAATAACTACTTGCATAAGGGCCAGAGGTGAACAAACGCGTTACTAACTTTTCACTTTGTGAAGCTCTATCACTTCAATAAATCATCCAATTTTTCTCAGACTGTAATCAATTGTTTTCCGATACATGCACATTCTACCGATTTTCGTCCCATTCGCATAACTTTGTGGGTCGTTTTTTCGTCTAAGAGTGTATTTTCTTGTGTTAATTACAAAACAATTTTTTAATTTCATTTTCCTTGCGTTAATTTACATTCAGACGCAAAGTTAGTTCGGAATTTCTATAAAGATTATGGTCTTTCGGGCATACGGATCTTAAATGTTTAAACCAACGACAGAGTTCTCGAGGAATTAATTCAATTATAAAGTTGCGATATAGAAGAATACTTCAAACCTGAAATTTTAGCTATGCATCTCTACTTCTCGTTAATTCCAAATAAAAATTGTTAGGTAATTATTTTATTCTAACCAATTCTTTTTAGTTTTTTTTTCCTCGTGATTTCAGTTTCCTTCCGGAATGTAAATTTTTATGACATAGATGCAAATTCTAAACGTGTTTCAGAAGCAGTATTTAAGCTGCCTTTCAAGAGTTCGAAAAGAGTAGAGGACTTAGTTCCGAGTTTATATTGCGCTTTGGAAATTAGCTCTCTAGCTGGTGTTACATAACTTTCAGATTTATACCGATTTTCCTACGATCGGTTTTGCTGTGTGCAGCTGATTTAGAGAAGGCGCTAGTCATTAGATATCTTAACTTACTAATAGTGATTTGTTACATTCTTATTTTTCTCTTAAATTACATAGCCACAAGAGCTGGTGATCGTTTTTAATTTAGTTTAAATAAAAAGGTTATTTAAACCTTTTATCTGCAATACTTATTCTTAACACATAGCGAGAATTCGCTAGTTCTTCTTCAACGTAGAGTCAACATTGTATGATACCTAAAAAAACCCATAGACTGTACAAGGTTTAGCATCTCTTCGATAAGCAAAATGCTGTTTGAACAGATGCAAGAAAATTAAAAGAAGTCTAGCCAGTTAGGAATTTATAAGCTTGCTCGTTATATGCGCTTAAATTACTTTTCAGGCTAAGAAATGCTACCTGATGTTTAGTTCCAATAATCAAATACAATTCACATGTCTCTGTCGATCAGAATTTATTTTTAATGCTTAATGGATTATAAAAAAGTTTCAGTCCTCGGTAATTCCTAATTGAAATTTTAAATGCTGCAGACAATGGAACTTTGCTGCAGAATCTTCAGCTAATATTTAGTTAAAGGTAAACGGAGCCTCATGTTCCGTATAAATGTCTCAAACACTAACGTATTTAGTAACGAGCTTGTAAGAATAATTTAATTACACAGTTAAGATTATATTTTCTACTAGTGCGAAGAAACAGATTTGTTATTACAAAGAAAAGGTAAAAGATTTCCATTTCGACTTAGCTGAATAGGAATTCTGATCTGAATATTTTTGACATTGGCTTTGCTCGCGCAAATGCATGCGTTTCCTCTCATCCTTTTGAAAGGTCTGCAAAACGGATATCCTAAAATTACTACGAAACGGAATCCCCATTTGCTTCGAAATACGCATTGCATTTTTATTAATAAAGCCCTTTCCCCTGCAACTAATTAAAAGTGATATGATATGATTTTACGTTTCCATATTTAACTCTTGCTCTAGATAACTTCGTTTGAGTTAATAATAAAAGAATTATTTGTGTTTGAGCAAATTTAGAGGGACTTACGGGTCTCAGCTATTGAACACTAAAATGATTAATACTTCACAAATGTACATGAATTTCAAACATTCCACATTTCTTATCAATGCCAAAACACATGCATGTGTTCTCATGTATATGAAAGAAGGAGCGGGTCTGAAATAGAACGCAAGTTGAAGGTATTTTTAAAGGATTTTAGTATACATTTAAAATTTTCCTTTGCGTATGTTGTGCCACAATGCAAATTAGGTAGCATATATCATTTTAATCACTCAGTTTTTATGAATAACCATCATTTTTATTTCGAGTTAATGAATCTTTTGATTTAAACCCCCGAGATGATTCCGTTAGTGGATATGGTTAATCTGCGATATGTAAATTTGGAAATTCTGATAAACAAAATCAGTGAAAGTATACAAACTTCCTTCCTAAAAATGTCTGAAATTAACTGTAATGAATGTAATGATAAACTTAATTAAAGCATTTAATTCAGTTTTATGAAATTAATAAATTAATTAAATAACTTAAATCAGCTTCAGAACTTTTAATTCAGTTGCAGAATTAATTTTCATTTAATTTAGTTTCAGAACACTAATAATACACTTAATTCAGTATCAGAATTAATTTTCTAAGCAAAAAGATTGTCAAAAAATAAATTTTAAACTGAGGAAGATATTTATTTTAAACTTCATAAATTTTGAGGAATATGTATTAGTTTAAATTAAATTAAAATATACCAATTTTGGAAAGAAATATTACAGTAAGACCATTATTTTAAATTTATTATTTAATCTTGATTTATTAATATTAAACTTTTATTTAATCGTCAGACGATTGAGGATGAATTATTTGTTTAGAATATATGCATGTCATTTATTTCAAATTCTTCAGTGTATCTGTTCAAAAGGCCAATTTTTTTGAAACCTCACATTTCCCTTTATCGTTTATTTGATACAGCGTATTTTTAGCTTTACAAAACAAATTTATTAGTCCAAAGGGGCAATTTGCCCAGAAGGACTATTACTTTCGTTTTGGCATTTTGCGTCGATTCACTAAAAACGTTGTCTCACTTTTCAAATTGTTTCCACCAAATATTATCGCCCTGTATTATATTAAATAATGAAGAATCTGCATATATGTATGTGTTTCTCGCACTGTGATAAAATAATGGTACCTAGAGCCATCAAATTTTGAATATTTAACGTTTCCATCAGGATATGGGTATGTGAAAGCCCAATTTTGAAAAATTTGGAATTTGTTTTTATGTCGATTTCATATTTTGTGAAACTTTAATGAATTTTTGATTAACAAACTTAAGAATTTCAAAGCGAGCAATGGCAACGTTGTAGAGAAAAAACATTTTTACCTCAAGCGCGCGAGATTGTGTATCGGAAATTCTAAAGATATGCTCAATTTTAAATTATTTTGCGATATTGCTCTTGAACTGAATTTACTATAATGGTTTAAGTACGAAGAACATGATATTTAATAAATACAGGTAGCACACAAAACGTTTAAAAACGTCCTTTGGACGTAATTTAAAATCTGAAACCTTTCAGATTTTCTTTTTCTTTCTTTTTTTTTTCTGTTCTTTGTGTTAATTAAGAGAGAAGATATTGTAGATTTTATAAAATTTATCATTTTCTGAGACGGCTTTTTATTCCGAAAAGTATCCTTTTAAAGATATGGAAATCTGCTAAAACTCATTTAAGGGCAGAAAGTTTAAAATTATACTTCAAGAGTAAGATTTTATATAATAACAATTTAGAAAATTCATATACATAATCAGTTGTAAATATTACCAGAAGATATTGCTTTAAAGTGTGAAATGATGTTACGAAAAATTAACTGTTGTTTTTATTGATTGCTACTGAATTACTATGGGCTTGCAGTTCGCAGCAAATGTCAATAAATTGCAACGCATGCAGATCACGAGAGTTGCAGCATCGTCTTATAGTTGTTCAAATGTAAGTGGGGCAGTGCTAGGCAGTGGGGCAATGCTTGTCATTCCAGACAGCTAAATATAAATTTCAACAAGTGCCAAATGCAGCAACACGCTGGGATAAATCCAAAACAGGACGACAAACATCAGATTTATAATTAAGCATGTGTGCATGAAATTATATTATCAAATTTCAAACCTAAAATTTGGCAACACAGAATGGCAGCAAGTTCGTCAAATGTATTCTGCAAAATTTTAACCCCAAAATGCTTTTGTTTGAACAGAAAGTATAAAATTATGGTGTAACGCCTGTCATACATTTCAACAGATACTTTAAATATTAACAGACGTTCTTTCAATTGTTGATATTCATCCGAGTGCTTACACATTGTAACTGATTTTCCGAGCTGGGAAATGTTGACTGTAGGCATCCTGTACTGCATGAGGTGGAACTTGAAAGGGAAAAAATATAACTGTTGAAAGAGATAAAATAGATAAATATGATTCTAATAAAGTAGGAACGTATAACCAATCTATAAATGTGGCGATATGGTATCATATTACATGATATGGTATGATATTACATGTTTCTAGTTAAGTTCGAGTGTGGATAATAACCGAAACTTGCTGTCATGGGTACTTTTAAAATTTTGATCTTCTTTCTGAATTATAATGAAATTCTTTTTTTGATTATGTCTAAAATTCTAATTTATTATAATATCTATAGTACAAGCACTGGAAAGAAACATATAGGTTATTTTAGAGTTATTGTTTCTCAAGTAAGTCTCAACGCTTATTTTCAATAATCAGTTTGCATTTGTGCAACATAATAAAGATTTTCTAAATATTGATTTCTGTTTTTGAGGTTCATAAAAAATAAAGTTAAAATTCGAATTAAAAATCTGAGTATTATATTTTAAGAAAATGAACATTTTTGGAATCCTTAAGAAAAGTTATTTTTTCTTACAACGGTTTAGATAAAATCTTTTATCGTGTGAGAGATCGAAGTAGTCGTTGAAGTGGAAGTCAAAGTTAGAAGTCTATAGGAGAGCAGAATTACATTATTGCTCTGAAACGTGAAATGATGTTACGAAATATTATTATTCATTGCGTCATATTACCTTCAATATATCTTTCAAATTAAAATTGTCCATTATTTAAATAACAGCAGTTTAAAAACAACGTTCATAATTCTTGATAATTTACATCTTTATTCTGTTTTAGTATCATATATGACTGATATAATTTAAAATATATCTAAATTTTGGAATTAAATATGTAATTGTTAATATTACAAATATTTGCTCAATTGTTGTAATCAATAAATGATGTTCTTCTGTTCCAGCCGGTAACATTTTCTTGCATCTCTTAAGAATGTGTTATTTCCATGATATTATAATGTTTGTTCTGTTAGAAGAATGCAGATCTTTCCAACAAATTTTTGAATGAACAGCTAGGCAATATGAAAAGCTACCAGCAAACCTTTTTTAAGATGTAAAATTATGATATAACATGTAGCCACCTAAACAATATATCAAATTTAATTTTTATTTAATGTTAATTTGAAACTAAAACACTCATAGCATTTCTGTGCTCCAAAGATGGCATCTTCGTTTCGAAACTGCAAATTATTCTGTGTTGAATGTTGCCAAGAATTCGTATTAACATGTAAAATCGATTTACAAATTTGTGCTCGCTACATTGGGAAATATTCCGACAACCATAAATACAGCTCCCTATCAGTTGCATTCGCAAGAATATTTTAAAAGTATTTTTCAACGATATTAGGTCTCCCCACTTTCCTGCGTTTGCAAATATTCCTGTTGAAATCGCTTTCTACCCTGTACATACATCAGCGCTCATGTAAATGCTCTGTAAATCCTGCGCTTTCAAATATCTGAATAACGACCACGTGTGAGTTTACATTTTCAGATCTGGGATATCTACCGCGAAGGGATATTTGGGAAACATTAAAAACCCATATATCGATTCGGAATTGATATTTTGCATTTTATTTTCATTCCGTTTTGGCAACGGCAGTTCCGTCTTCATCCTACGAATGGATAATATCACTTCTGGAATATTTATGACGACCAACATTTGTTTACTACATGGTTAGAAATTGCAAGTTTTTTTAACTATAAGTTACGCTGGAGTCATAGAATGATTTAGAGGGGAAATGATACATGATTTTGAGGATATTTTATTGCTTCAGGTGGCATGATATTCATCAAGTAAATTCGGATTTTCAATCTACATATATGAAGAAGAAAGTCTCTGTGTTTGGTTGTCCTCTAATAACTCAGTTCACTTTTTTGTCCGTACCTTTTTGAAATATTGCCACCAAATGTTCTATTTAAAAAAAATACAGCAACATAAATAAAAAGATGGTTTTTGCATCAAATGGTGATTATCGCCATATATTATTTGTAAAGAAATAATATACGGAATGTAAAAAATGTAATGGCAACATCTATCACTTTATTGAGAATTCTAAAGATATTCGATAGAATATATTTTTAACTTCCAAATGCCATTTTTTTACTGTTTAGCAAATTTGTAAGATATTTAATTTTCTTTGAAATTTAATCTGTTTGCTTTTGATTACCAAATTAAGTGACTTAAAAGAAAATTGAATTTATTAAAAACATTACATGCATATTTTCCTTTTTCATAATAACTATTTTCAGTGGCTGGTCAAGCTAACGCTTAGTTATTCGAAACGTAGAACTGAGAATAAAAATGAGGTTCTAGAATAATATTCCTTCCGGGTTAAAATGTATAGCAATACTTATACTGTACAGAAAATCCTAAAAATTAGCTTTATAAAAAAATGTGATCTTGCTATTGAAATTTTTGTGGCGTAAGTGCTAGGAAAGAGAAATTTAATAATAAAATTAAAAGACAAAAACATTGTGTCAACAAGTGTGGGTCCAAGAGCAGACAGATAATCTGCAAGCTCAATGGGGCATAAAATGCCTTAACAAATCCTATGGTGAATCATTAAAAGCTAAATTCGTTAAGTCTTATTTATATTTTTTATTTTGATCTTTTAAATCTCCACAACTGTTGCGAATCAAACTATTCATTTGAAAATAAATTTTTTCAACAATACAGCATCACGTTTATATTTCGAACAATTATATAATGTCAAATGGTTGAAAAATATCGAGCAATTTTTTTAAACTTAGCCAAAAATTTAGAATTTACGTTATTAATGCCATATAAAGTTCATTAAATTTATTTTCAAGTCTATCGCTTTAGTTCCTTAATGATATTTTATGGGTCTTAAGAGAAGCGTTTTTACTTCCTTGTACGAAGTAAGGGAATCCCGAAAATTTTTGTGTATCATATTTCAACGAAAATATTCATTTTGACCGCTATCGAATGCAACTTAACGAAGTTTTTGCATGACATGTGCACGTAAGGACAGAATAAAGGACTCTTTTTCATAAAACTAAAGCTAAAGCTGAGAACCATTTCTTGCATTATTTTACTTAACAGGGTTAAGAATCATCATCAGATTACGTAACTGCTTTGGCTCCGAGATCGAACACCGCTTGCTCAGTTTGAGTTGCTGATTTTTTTTATCTTGATTACGACGATGAAAGCGAACTAAACTGTTAATTGAATAGTTTATAAACAATGAAACAAAAATATTTTGAAAGTTTCAATTTTTCTAACTTACTTATTCCAGAGATTACTTCAAATTCACTTTTAGAATATTTAATCAAAATAACCATAAAAACGTATGTTTTTTTATTATTTCTAATCTTTCTCACTCCATTTCTTTGTGCTCCTCAGGTATATGGAAATGAGGAAAACATAAATATTCATTCTCTGCCCTTTGCTTTCAAACTAACTTTTTATGAATTATTCAGGAGGTAAAAGTTTCGATTCAGTAATATATTTCCTGGTTTAATAGCAATAAAATCACTTCTTTTTACGTATTTTTAATTTCTGAAATTATTTGCTTACTTCAGCAACATTATTGCTTGCATTATTTGCTTACCTTATTCAAGCAACTGTCTCAAGATTTAAGCATTTTTATGAAGAATATCTTTCGCGAAATTCGAATTCTCGGCAACGCATGAAAAATAGTTGACAAATTTAAAATTCAAATTATCCTGGTTATTCGAGGATTTTATATGTGTGTTGCACACGTAAAAAAATTATAAATTAGTGGAAATAATGATACAAATTATTGCTAGTAACAACTTCATTGTATCTTAGTCTAATTTTATCAGAACGAAATTGTTACTAGTGGAGCTGGTTGGGTTAGAAATTATGAAACCACTGCGAAGTTTAAAATGAATGATCAAAAGAACAAAGAATGTTTCGAAAAGGAGATTTTCCGCTCCTTTGGACAGAAAAGGAAATGAAGCTACATATTCGAGAAATTAACATGCAGGAAAATTTTGAATGTTCCTAAGAAATCAAAATTTACAGTCGATTTAGTATGTTCAGTAACATTAGCCTTCGAAAATTTAAAGTTATGATTTCTTATCCTATCAATTGTGCCCCCCAGATCGAAATTAGTTAAAAAATTGGAATTTACATTAATAATGTCATATAAAGCTCCATAGATGTATTTCCTATTCTATCCTTTTAATTCATTAATAATTTTATGACTTTTAAAAAAGCTTATTTTATAAAAGCATTACTTTATGTTTTAGTTATGTTCTCTTTAAGATTCGACTTATTGGTTAGTGATTCTGACTGCCGTACCGAAGGGCCTGGGTTCGAATCCCGGAGAAGGCGTGGGTGGAAAAGTATATGTTCCTTCATAGGAGGTTATTAGGTGCATCCATAACAAAATGACCACCGTTCCCGCCTTAGTAGTAGCACAAAGTTTAAGATGGCTAGTTCCCGCCATAAAAAAATGTCACCAAAGGAAATGTTATAGCAGACGTTTTGTTCTTCTTCGTTTCAAATATCACATATGTTCATTTATTGAGAATTTTTAAATTTTGGAATGGTCCTATAGACGCAAAGCTCACTCGCAAGGAAATGATAACACATTAAACACTTGATAAAAATGTTGGATTTTGACTACAGATATCATAGACGTTAATTCTCACAGGTTAGTATTTTAAATAGACTATTTAAAAAGATGATTTGTGCCTAGACTGACCTTTGAAATTTTATATTTGTATAATATAGCAAGATTAAATAACTTATTATTTTCTACGAATTGCTAGGCAATAATTGAAACCATGAAAAAACTGTAGCGAGCTGTAGGTAATTATCCTTGGCCAATTTTTCTATTTTTTATGAAGCACTAAACTAGAGTGGAATAACGTATTTCCTATTTGGAATAAGAAGCCTTGCATTGTTATTTTTTTCAATATAGCATATGCGAAATTTATAACCAGTTTGGAATTCCTGAAACGTTCCCTTCTCTGTCCCAAATATATTATAACGAGGTTCAATCGTGATTAAACAAAAGTTAGCATTCTTTTAAGAGGTACCATGGTAGGCAGATAAATAATATACACATGCCTACATAAATTTTCATTTCTAATATTTCCTTAAATTCATACAAATACGCTTATGACAATTTGGTATGATATATAATTCGTAAGGAATATTTTAGATCATATTGTTGCGAAAAATTCGACAGTTGCGCCTGTATGTAAGCTTTCCGGCATAGCACTAGGGTTGCCATAAAATAGTATATTGTAGGGTTGCCAGATTGGCGACTTTATCGCCTATTTGGCGACCAAATCGGCGATATCCCATGGTCCAATCGGGAAGCTTCTAGAATAACTTCCTGTCGAGATATTTCTCGAAACGTGTGGAACTTAAAGAAAACCTATATAAACCCCTTCGTTTCTGAGAGCCGGCATTGTGAAGTAGTGCGAGCAGTGTGATAAAGAGTGTGATTAATTGTGAGATTTGCGAGAATAGCTGCTGACTGTGATTGCTAAGCTACGCGAGAGTTTTGTGAACGGAAAGCGATCGAGATAGTGCTTTGCCGTGAAGCTACCTTTACAGTATAGCTTGACAGTGTATTGGTGATTGTTCCACGGTGTTTATTATAAGTTTAGTGTTGCCGTGAAGCTACCTTTACAGTTACAGCCTGAAGCTGTGTTGCTGATTGTTTCGGCGTATTTATTGTAGATTTTCGATGCTTTTAAAGGTAATTTTGGAACTGTGCTGTAAATAGTGATTCTTGTAAATAAATTGTGCTTTTTATTGTTCTGCATCGTGTTTTCATCGGATACGTATAACGCAACAATATTTAACGTCGACATAACAAAAGTGCTTCACCATCAGAATGCTTAGTTACATTTTTATTGGTTTGAGATATCAAAGCGTTCAAAGCGGGCCTCAGAATTTTTTAACATAATTGTGATTAATGTAAAAGACACGCATTGTTATTCTCTGTGTTGTTGAATAACAGACGGTCCAAAAAAAATGAAACTGAAGAAATGCACAAAAATAAACAAGAATGTGATAGATTGACTATCTTTGATACAATTTCTGTTTAACGATATTCGATAAAAAAATTTTAACCTACATTCAACTTAAAAATAGAGTTTAAAAATGTGTTATTAACGATGCGCTGTGAACAATAAAATAAATTTCTGAGTATCTGAGATATTGCATATTATCTAAATCATAAAATAATCAGACGTGCCGAAGTAATCTGAAGTAATAAAAATAGACAGTTTCATCAATCTTTAAAAATCAACTGGAAATACTTTGCTTAGTTTAGCTAACTGAAACTAAAGATTTGTGTTAAAATTCTTCACTTGCTCAAACTTTACTAATTAGAAACTATACCTACTTCAATCCGTTGATGCCAGAAAACTATAAAAGCTTACTTAATGAAGGCGTAATACTTTATCATTGAAAAGAGAAAGTGGAGATTATAAGACAGTTTCTATCGTTACAAATTAAAGCTGTTTTCTATCACGCTTTTACTAAAAGCAGTAATTAGCTTCGAAAGGAAATATTCTGTCTATTTAGTTCAGATATAATATCCAGTATGAACAACAGAAAAATTGCTACTGATGTATAAAGCCGTTTATAATTTAGAAGTAAAAGGTTTGGTAATTAGACTTCCGAAAAGCTCTTATAGTATTATTTAGATCTTTGCACAGATTTCTGTAAAAATACTTTGTTTTTGAAGTATATGAAGGAATATGCTTTGCATGTTTAGAACCATTTCTCACTTTTATGCGCAGAGCATTTCTCCTTCTCTCTCTATTTTTATTATATTTGGACAATACTGTAAAACTGTAGACTTAAGGTTTTACTAAGCATATTTACAGAATAATGTTTCGTTTTTCGATAATATATTTCTTATGTTATTTAATATGTAAATGCTTTTGTCTCTAAATTTAATACCTAAATGCTTTTATTTATTATCTAAATGTTTTTGCTTATGTTGGGTAGTAGCACTTTTAATTATAGTAGTTTTCCAGGGATTTCAAAATTTATTTAACGAAATTGCAGTAGTGCACGCAAAATAAGATTATAAACAGTTATGAATCTTGTCTAAAAATTTATTTTGAGCTTTTTAAATAAAGCTTTTCTACAATGTAAAAGCAAAAAAGAAAATAGCTTTTTTCTTTTTTGTTTTTACATTTTAGAGGCATTAGGTTATTTAGAAGCAGGAGACGTGAAAATGAGCAATGCCCTAGCTGGGACTCAAACCTCTCGAATACACTCTGAGTGCGCTGACCATTACACCACGAAGGCATGCTATGAAGGTGGGAGAAATACCTTATATGCTTCTCCTTTTAAAAGGCGACTGGGGATTAAGGGACCCAATCGCCAAATTCTGGCAATGCAGAATCATCATCCACAACCTTTTTTTTAGTTCGGATGTGACTGTAGAGACATTAGGCATATTTTGAAAGCAGGTGAGAAGAAAAATGAGCAAAGCCCTCCCTGGGTCTCGAACCTCGGGCCTCTCGAATACGCGACGAGTGTACTGACCACTACAAGACGAAGGCATGCTAAGAAAGCGGAGAAATATCTTATAACATAAAGAAGGAGGCATATTTTATTCTGATATTTTAAGGAAACTTTTAACTGCAATAATATTTATTCTTTTGTGTTGGTAAATTTAGTGTTTCGTATTACTTTGTTGATCGTGCTGTACTTTGGGCAAATATTTAAAACTGACAATTCAGTTTTATTTCTTTGTATCATCCATCAACATACACTTTTTGAATGCTTTAATACTGTACTTCAGTTTAAAGCTTTATTGTGCGTTCGAGGAAAAAGAAGTTAGAAGATATTTTAATACGACGGAAATTTGTAATATAATTTTATTCTTAAAAAATTCTCACATTCAAATCTTATTTCAATGTGAGAAATGAATTCTTTGAAGTAGTTCATTTGTATTTGTAAATAAAAATTATCTGCCTACTTTATATGCATCTCTTCTGTTTGGAAAAAGAAAGCTCCTTTTACTTTTAATCCCATCGTTTGAAGAATTTTCTTTCTTGTTTAATCTTGGTAAATGTAGTCAGCCTAGAGCATGGAACTACAAGCTAACCTACTCACCCCTCACTCTGAACTAAAGTGCCGAAGACTGGCGTGTCGTCTTAAACAAAGTTTGAGTCTTGCTCCAGACTCCGTGGACTGACAGACGGGTGGCGGCTGACAGGTCCATTACCGCAAGTCGGATTAAACACATCCTAAATCCATCCCCCAGAAAAGGCTTGTCAAGAACTACTGTAAACAGGAAACTAACTGGAGCATCGGAGTGGTTTTAATGTCGTTCCTGTGAATTTCCTTCCCTTCAGTCAATTAAGAGCTCCAAAAAATTTCCTGCCTCGACTTTTGGAGGTAACTTAATATCCTGCTTTTGTGTTGCTCTTTGTTTGTATGATTTTGTAAAAAAATGATACGAAATGAAGGGGACAAATAATGGGAAGATGTCAAGAGATAGAAGGGTAAAAAAAAAGAATTGTCTTTCTCTTTTGTTAGTTGTCAAATGATAAATCTTTATCTTTAGAATTGCATCGTTAAGAATTATCATGAATATATTTTTGAAGCAATACAAAATTTTAATTCCCTATATGTTTTTATTATTATATTCGTTAAAAAGAATTTTAAGTTATATCAATCTTATGCGAAATTCTATTTCAGAATTTATAACAATAAATTTTATAGCTACGAGGTAAATCTCTGTAGTTATTTTACTGTGCAAACAACATTACTCTCAATTTTAAAAAAAAATACCTGTTTATTATCGGTTTTATTTTTCTTGAGAGTACCTTTAACAACAAAAATTAAAAAACAAAAAAACTCTTCAGAACCTTTAAAAGTGGACAACATTTCCTCTTAGATTCAAGCAAATGCATTGAATTTAAAAGAGCCCAATAAAACGTCTTCACTCTGAAAGAAAAATTCGTTTTACAAAGAATTTTTATCATTATCTGATAAAATTTTAGAATTTAAAATAAGTATTAATAATAGTTTCTTCCTTATTTGCAACACAATGAAGCCAGATAGCAAACTCTGAGATGTCATATCTGATAACCTAATACAGTTATGTAATACGATCAAAGATGAAGTTTAAAAAATTCAGCAACATTTATGAATTTCAGGCTTATATTTCGATTTTTAAATTTTTCGAGAATTTTCATGGATGCCTGGGCACATTTATAATTTCTTTGAACTCTATAAATATAGATGCGATCATTTACTCCATTATAATTTACAATTTCAAACTATAATTCCGTTCATTTGTAGAATAAATTTACTGTTACTTATTAAACTTGCTTACTTAAGCTAATTGCAGTAGATCGATTTAGTAAGTGCATTTCTTTGAAAGGGTGAAAGAAGTGTTGCGTTTTTGCTTCCCCGTATTAAAAAATATTGTTATATATATATATATATATATGAAAAAATAAGTTTTAAAATAGCGTCAAGAAATCAACAAATAAAACCATTAATTTTTAAGCTTTGAAATTCCTAGAAAATAAACGAAATCTTGATTATATATATATATATATATACGATAAAAATATGTCAATCGAATTTCTAACTTTAATTTGCAAACGTCCCTTCCGATTCTATTTTAATTTGGGTATTTCTGTTTTCTGCCCTAAAAATAGAAACTGCTTATAATAAATCTCTCTCAGTTGAGTCATTTCAAAATTAACCAATAATATATGATACGATTCATGCCCAGAGTTGAAAACGTATATAGCTGACATAATACTTCAGCCAATAGTAGTTTTAGAAAGCTCTTACTTAACAAAGCAAAATGCAGATAAACTAAAATCACTTAACTGTGAATAGGAATTTCATTTTAAAAGTCACATTCGTTCTCCGCTTCTTTGCCTAGCTAGACTGCTGTCGACACTTTTCTTACCAAATCATTTAAAAAACACAAACGCTCCTCAAGAGCACGCTCGCTTACTGGTGTAAGTCATATGTTGCTGCATATATCAAGAATAAGTAAATATTTAATCAGACAAAAGTGGTACAAAATATTGCAGTAAAAAGCAAATAACCTACAAATAACACGTGTTATAAGATCAGGAACATCAAGGAATTAAATTTTGAAAATTAGCAAAAATTAATGCTCATTGTAGTAAGTAACAAGATTTTAAGATTTTGCATCTTCCCTTTCCTAATTTTCTTGATATTGTATATTTTATTGAAAATCTATAAATACGTTTTTATAAAACAGTTAAATTAAATAATAACTTTTAATAATTTGCAACATAAATTAAAAATTCTATTAACTGCTATATATAGTATTAATTTTACTAATTTCCAGGTTATGAATGCTTACGTTTCCCTCTTGTTTTTCAGCAAAAGTTTATTTTATTATTACAAAAATACGATCTATAGAGGTAAAAATATTTAATTTTTTGGTGCTCATAAATGTTTACACGAAAATTCATTTACAATTTTTATATTCAGGAAATGCATGTCCGCAGTGTTATCATCAAGGAATGATTTGTAAATGCTTTATTATTTATCACGATATTTTTTATGACGGTGCTTGATGACTTCGAAGTTTCTCCTTGCTTTATATTTACCGCGATGTTTTAGAACAGTGATATTTTCTCCTTGCTTTCTTTTCTCCCATGATGTTTTATACGACGTTACCTTTCCCCTTACGCTGTTTCTCCGCGACGTTTTCTCCGTGAAATCCGTCTTATATTTACCTCGGTATTTAAGGCGAACATCGTTTTCATTCTCTTTAAAATGGCCGCCTTAGAAAACATGACTAGCAGTTATGTTTTAGTTCCGATGCTTATTTTTATACATAGAAATGCCAGACGATTTCAGAGACAGTCACTAAGACAAATCTCACTGTATTTAATTTTAACTGCCTTCCAGGCATCCAAAAGCAATAAATGGTCAAAACCTATTACTAAACTGAAACGTATTTTGCAAAAGCTATAAACAACGAATGTCAATAAAACCCGAAGTGAGAAGAAAAATTACCATAAAATTCAAAAAGAACAAAACCTAAGAGAAGCGATAGGTGTCTTTACAATCACCTATTTCTTTTAGGTTTTTTAAACCATAAAAACGTAAAAAAATTTAACTTGAAAGTTTCTTTGAATCTCGTTTCCTTTCATTCAGAGAACTCAATCTTTTTCATTCCAAGCCTTCTAGTGACTTAGGACTGCATCGGAGTCCCTATGAAGAAAAACATTAACGTGTGAAGGGAAAAAATAACTACTGGTTCCTTAGTATAAAAGAAAGACTAGACCAAACAACTGCTTTCTTTTCGAAAGGACATATATCGTAAAAGAATTGAAATTCTTTTGTACGTTTTCACTGTAAAACGTAGATAGTGTGTTCCTGCTTTTAAGCAAGCATTTTACTGAATACGACCAAAAATTATCTTGTAGCTCCGCATACTAAAGCTAGCATAATTTTGTGATAGTAAGTTAGTTCAAAGCTCAACTAGAATATTGGTAAAATTATTTTGAGAGGTATTTTATCCGTTGACATGAAATAAAGTACTATCACAGCTATGCCCTTTGTCAATCATGACCGGAAGATTTGTGAATCGGCCAAATATATTCGTCGTATGTAAACACACGCGTTATTACAACGATGTTGCGAGGTTCTTTTGCATTATTTCGTATTGTGAAGGAACTGAATTTAGGATAATTAGATTTGACATTTGAGCCATGATCAATAAGATTTCGTTGCTTCAAGAGTGAAAGAGTTTCTATACGTTTCTTGCCAACCAGATAGCAGAAAAAGACTTAATTTCGGTTGCATCAGGCCAAAGCAATAATAAATAAAAAACAAAACCAAAGCGGGCCGTTTGCTTTTGAAGCTGATTTGAAGTCTAGGCAAGAATATAAGCACAATGTTGGAGTTGTCTTCGATCTTATTATCCATTGTTGAATTATAAGCAGTAAAGTTTTGTAGATAAACTTTTTAAAGGGCTATTCCTATGGGATAAATGAAGGTCAATTAGAAGGTCAGAGTTAGGGCTTAGGGCTCGAGGTGAGTGAAAATGTGTGCCTTTATAAATAGGAAGTAGTAAACTTGACAAAGATTTCTTACTCCCCTACTGATAAACGGCTACTGTTATGTTTAAAAGTTTGAAGTTGTTACTTTTAAAACTGTTAAGTATTAATATTTTAAACTGCCTGACAGACTTAACTTTCTCTCTTCGGTGGCGGACAAAAAAAAAGAAAGCAAAACAAAACTATCATAAAGTATCTGAATCTGGAATCTCGACTAGTGATTGAAGATAAACTAAATTACATAAATCATCATCATAGTAACATCATCATGGTTTCAGCTCAACGCTCAAATCCTTTAAATCATTATGAAGAGAAAATAACATCTCTGGTGTTTTAGTGTAAAAATCAAAATGATTATTTATCAAAACAAAATGCAAAATGTTAAAATACATTTCAGTATCAAATTGAAGAAATATATCCTCTGTTTTTCCTGAAACACATAAATCTCAGTACAACTGTAGTCATAAACCCTTTTCATTTTATTATAGCATAGAATACCTCAAAACACCAGGAAAGGATTAATCACACAAATAAGCTTACTCACCAGTTCATTTAAAATTAATAATCCAAACGTATAGTTCCATTACTCAAAAATTAATTTCCCAACTACACTTCCTTAAATCTTTACTACCCAGGTTCGAATTACAAAATCCAGGTTTGACATGAAATAAATCACTATATAAAGTAACTCAAATAAAACATACGATATTAAATCACTAAATGCCTTTATTACATTTTTTGTTTAGCATAAATATTAAGATAACTGGGATACCTGGATCCAGAACCTACATGAACATTATTTTAAATCTATTCGCAAATTAAAAACTCACATCTAAAACTAAATTTGAGGCATACACAAATTTCCTTCAGCAGTAATATAGCAATATTTCGTCTTCAGACAATTAGTAATTAATTAAGTTACCTAATATGATATTCCATACATCTTAAATCAGTGATATTTACTTTTATGGGACATTAAGATTTTCCTTCATCTATTAAATTAAGTTATAATTATGTAATTAAACATTTTAAAAATTCACTTTCTCAGTTCTTAATTAAGTTACAACTAACAAACAAAAAGGGAAAAACACACTCACGATTGGTGAATACATATAAATCCGCGGGGCTCGGAGAGATGCTTGACAATTTCTTTACATACAATGAATACTATATACGGTCGAAATCTTCATTGTTGTCAAAAATTAAAGTCTGATGACTTTCTCTACGAGTTAGCTTCTCCTTTTTTTTTCCTTCATAAATTGCGTACAGTACCATCAAGTAGCAATCTATCACAAAATCTGCCTTTC
>KK119558.1:340006-392989 GCA_000611955.2 Stegodyphus mimosarum
ACGATGGCACAGGAAGTCCAGTTTTCGACTAATGTCCGAAACTTTAATTACTGCAACACAGATGAAGTAAGAGCAACGAATTTGAATTTTTGACGAATGTCCGCAAACTTCAGTCACTATACCACACATGAGGGAAGAATTATGAATTTGGAATCAACTGTAAATTACAGATCGATAATAATGCTTCCGATGATGAAAACTGTAAGCAACAGCCAACGACGAAACATATTAATTTTCAACTGAAATCTGGAGACGAAGCTGATGAAGTAAGAGCAACGAATTTGAATTTTTGACGAATGTCCGCAAACTTCAGTCACTATACCACACATGAGGGAAGAATTATGAATTTGGAATCAACTGTAAATTACAGATCGATAATAATGCTTCCGATGATGAAAACTGTAAGCAACAGCCAACGACGAAACATATTAATTTTCAACTGAAATCTGGAGACGAAGCTCAATAAACCTGAAATATTTTTAACAACAAAAACAAAACAGTTAAGGAAAAACCCTTTTCTCAGAGGAACAGGAAACCATTACCTGGCTGCTTCTGAGAGCAGCCTTACATAGAATTTTGTTCAACCTCTAGAGGTTGTCCAGAGGGGAGCCACCCCCCCGATCAACCCAAGAGGTCTTTGCATGTCAGACATGATACATCACCAAGCATTGACCGGGGGGACGCCGACCCCCTCCCCCGGACAGCCCTTAAATCTAAACATGTGAAGTCCTCACTTCCAAGATCACGGACAAGACAGTACCAGTACGGTCCCTGCCAAGCCCGAACCAACCACCACCGAATATACACTCACGTTTGTGAAAATTGCAACACCAAGAAGGAATCGTCATAATTGAATGCAATTTAATACACAGTTGAGTGGTAGTGGTACAAATAAATGATTAAATGTTCAAAGCAAACAAACAAGAACAAGAGATCAGAATCAGTATTTTGTGTGGCCACCACGCGCCGCAATAAGTGCTGCTACACGACGTGGCATGGAGTCAAACAAAGTTTGAATGTCTGACTGAGGAAGAGCATTCCATATCGTTTGTACGCGTACCCAAAGTTCGTCTGCAGACGCAACAGGACGAGGATCACGAGCAAGACGCCGACCAATGACATCCCACACATGTTCAATTGGCGACATATCCGGGGAACACGCAGGCCAAGGAAGAAGCTGTACCTGCTGCGCTGCAAAGAAGGATTTAACAATCCGAGCAGTATGAGGGCGGGCATTGTCCTGTTGAAATACAGCGCCTGGCAAGCTTTGAAGGAAGGGAACAGCTTCGGGCTGTAGAACTTCACGGATATACCGGTTGCTGTTCAGATTGCCCACAATTCGTAGCAATTGAGATCGTCTATGATATGCTATGGCGCCCCAGACCATAACTCCGGGTGTTCGTCCACTGTGGCGTTCGATAATGCACTCCGGAAGGTGGCGTTCACCGGCATAGCGTCTGACACGAATGCGGCCATCATGGTACCACAAATTAAAGCGGGATTCGTCAGAAAACACGACATGCTGCCAATCAGCACGCCAGTCTCTATGCTGATTGGCCCATTGTAGCCGCAGGCGGCGATGGTCGTGCGTTAGGGGGATCCTGTATAAAGGAGTCCGTGCGCGCAGTCCACACTGCAGCAGACGTCTACGAATTGATGAAGCACACAATGAAACACCTGTAGCTATTGACCACAGTGCTGCCAATTGTCTAGAGGAAGCTGTACGGTCCGTCCGCGCCATGCGGACCAGGTGTCTATCATCGCGAGCTGACGTCACATTTCGGGGTCCACTCCCGGATTTCCGAGTTGTCCGACACTCGTCCGTCCACTGCTTCCAAACGCGCATCACTGTGCTGCTGTTACGCTGCACACGAGAGGCTACTGCACGATACGACAATCCAGCTTCACGAAGGCCGATGATTCTCCCTCGTTCAAACTCTGTAAGTTGTTCAAATCTCGCTCTCTTTCGTCGACGAGGCATAAGTACAGATTGAGTTAACGTTTACCACTAGCAGATAACCACCGATAACCATACACGCCTCGCTACAGCCGTCTATTTATTCGGATCCACCAGCCGTTCAGAGGGCGCTGCTCAGCATACGCATGCGCTACGGATTTGCAATTCTAATCATTTGCATATCATGCGCTACTTTGCATCTCCTGAAAATTTCAGCTCACTCGCGTAAGTCCTTCATGGTGTTGCAATTTTCACAAACGTGAGTGTACGATGGCTCTAGTCCTGTGAAGACTGATTATCTACTCTGGAGGCTGAAGCTGCCTGGACATATGTCCAGCCAGTGGTCTGGAAGAAACCTGGGCATCCTCCCATAATTGGTCGGTACCGGAAATTCCGCTCAATCGGACCCCAGGGATGGTTGTCCAATGTCATTAGTCCAGGCCGGTGCAGCCGACCTGATTTGGTTGTCCGAGAAAACGTGGAATTACTCGCCGTCCAAAATCACGTAGAAAACTCGTATCACACACTGTCCGGTCTCCGTAGTTCGCCAGCCATCACTTTGGCTCAAATTAACTATAAATTAGTACCTATCCAAGCCAATACTTATCTGGAACACTCTCCAACCAACGAGAAAAAGGGCAAATTTCCAAGAAAACTGTAACTTTCTTTTAAAATGAAATACCCCGTTCTCGCGCCAAACTTTACGAAATGTTTTCAAATGTAGTTCTGGCAACGTTGCGACACCATAAACTATTTATATCAGAAGAAAGCCGACAAAATTTCTCTCCTCCAACGAGCAAAACACGTGCTCCGCCCAGAAAGTTAAGGCGGGAAGCAAATTGCCGCCGACCTTTGACCTCATGAGGTAGTTTCCTGGGAACGAAAATCACCCGCCTTTTAGCTGTACAAAAGCTCTTTCTCTAACATTTTAAGAAAGTAGCGCATTAAAAAAGAAATGAGTTTATATAATAAATAGTACATTAAAAATTAATTCTCAAATATTAATATTTTAAATTCGTTGTTCACTGAAAATTAATACATTGAACAGGCACTGTTACAGGGTG
Source organism: Stegodyphus mimosarum (assembly GCA_000611955.2). Lineage (NCBI taxonomy): Eukaryota > Metazoa > Arthropoda > Arachnida > Araneae > Eresidae > Stegodyphus > Stegodyphus mimosarum. The sequence continues at coordinate 343,028 of KK119558.1, forward strand.
CTTCACGCTTAGCATTTATTTCAGTATCTTAAACCATTTATTTTGCCACTTTAATCGTTTTCTCAATATCATCAGCTGGTGCCTCCTGCATGGCTTGCCTGAGATTGCGAGTTTTAGCGAGAACTCGTAATCTTAGAAAGGTTCTTTTGTTTCGTTTTCTTCTACTCGTTGCCATAGTTAACAGGAATTTAAACATCCTTCACTTGCTTATTGTCGATTAAAACTATGCAGTTCAAGAAAACGTGTAATCAAAGATGATGTTACTGCAGTTGTAGAAATATTAGGTTATTTGGAAGCAGGAGAGATGAAAAATGAAAAACACCTTCTCCGGGACTCTAACCACGGAACTCTGAAAAGCGCGTCAAGCGTGCTGACCATAACATCACAAAGGCATGCACAGAAGGCGGGAGAAATGCCTCATATAGTGTGTGCCTTTATTACATTACACTGTATTATTTTTTTTAGTGTATTCTTCACCCGCGTCTTCAGCGAGAGTAGAAGTCGTTTATATATTGAAAAAATTAATTTCTTCGAATATTTACCCAAATACTCCTAAACAAGTTGTCATTTATCATTCCAGCAAAGGGTTGTGTAATTTTATGAGACGAATATACGCAAACGTTTTATGTGAATGTCTTTAGCAAGCAAATTACAATAAGCAGTAACAAGTTTCATTACTCTCTCGTTTATAACAGCTCGGAAGGTGGAAACCTGTTAAACTTTATGAAGTCTGTTTGCGGGACTAATATCCTTACTATGATGAGGGACTACATGTTTGCAGTGTGTGTCTTAAACAAAACAAAATCTGTGGAAACGATGATGAAAAATGTGCAATGCTTAAATGATGGAAAGTGTACAGTGCTATCACAGAGATTTGAACTCTGGATCCCCAATTACGTGTCGGATGTGCTGCCTGTTACACTGCAAAGGAACTCAGAAATGAGGGAAAAAATACCTTGTAACTGTACGTGACATTGTTTTAATTCCTCACGGGAGAGTATACATTGCAATACGTATATAATATTGCAATATTTTTCAGTCTTTTGGAATAAATGATAATCCAGCCTTTGTATACACCACTTTTATTTACTGTACTAATACATATAAGTTAGTTTGTTTATCAAGAATGATGCCGGAAAATAACAATTATGATAATGGTATAATAAATAGAGCTGATAATTGGTAGATAGAATTTAGCTGGAACTGATAGATGATGGATACAGAATTTAGTTAGAATTTAGTAATCTGCTTTCATTTATTGTTTGATTTTAGAAACTTTATCTATGATATAAAGTACTGCTTTGCTTACATTTTTGTTTCTTCTTTGATATAAACCGCTGTTTCTCTCCATTAAGGATCATTCTGACATTTAAGGATTCATTTCGATGTCATATGCGAGGAATGAAGCAAATAAAAGCATAGAACCTCTTAATTCTAAAGGCGTATGTCTAAATATTTTGATTATTAAACTTTTTATTAGTTACATAAATAAAGCGTACAAGTTTTCTATGTGTAAAACCTCCTGTGTAAATTAAATTAAATTATTTGATTTTGGTTTTAAAAAGCCTTTGAACTGCAACAGTTTTTCGAGTGTATTTCTTTCTCGTTATTTATAAAATGTGAATTTGAATTAATCAATTTGAGTAGTGGTTACTTGAAGAGTCTTAATGGAAATGTATTTAACGAATTACTTTCATGTTTTAGCAATGAATAATTTTCACTACAACGAATGACATTCATTGGCATTATGGCATTAAAACTGCTAATGATATTTTACATTACAACACAAGATTTGATATTACAACACAAGATTTAGAATGAAACACTGATACGCATTACTAAGTATTATAAAGTATAACATAATTTCACAAATCTAAACCTTATTGATTATCCCTGGACAGCCTGGACATACATCTTGCGACACTTGGCACATCTACTGGCGACTGAAATCGGAAATATCAAAGAAATGAAGTATATTTACAGTAACACAATTATACGTTTCTTCAGTTTACGAAACGAAAAACATCGCTCTAGTGAAATTTTTCGCAAAGCAAAACAGAATGTTACGAAGAAATTACTCTAAATTGTTATTAGAAACGTTAATTATTCCAGAACCTCTACAAATCTACCAAATCATACCGAATTTGTCACAAACTCATTACACCAAAGAATAATATTGCAAATATAATGCATGAACAGACAGAATTTAATGTTTGTTCCGCACTTTATCATCTAGGCTTTTCGCCATCCAACAGCAAGGTCAATACGATTTCTAAAGTTTCATACGGAAACGAAAAGGTGGCAATGTACCATGCTTTAGAAGTCCAAGAAGAAGTCCGTTGTTTACCAAGTCAGCTACCTAAAATTTTGATCAACTGCATATACACCTACATCTAATCCACTTTGCATAAATTTACTGCTTTCTCTTTATAACGTTGGAATTTTGATGTTGAGTAGTTATTTTATATACCACAATATGTATTGCTTCATTCTACATATTCATGGATTTGGAGTAATTGATGATGACACTTGATGAAGAATCAAAACACAATTTATTCGCCAGTAAGCACTATTTTCCAAAGACACGATCACAGTCGTCTGAAAACTACGAGAAACACGCTGGAACAATCAGCAACACAGCCTTCATTCTATAACGGTGCAGACAGCTCAACGGCAAAGCAGTTAAGCATAGCTCCCGACTCAATCGATCGCTCTCAATTTAATCTCTGAACTCAACACACTACTCTGTCTCAGGACAGGCAGGATATAAGTAGCTTTAACCTACCTCTGAGAACATCCCCGAGAAAAACCACTAAGAATGCGTTCTAGAATGTTCTCGCTCCGTCTATGACATATCACCAGTTTTGTCATCATACTATATCGCAAACTGGTTCGCTCAAATCTGGCAACCTTGAATTTCCCATCCACTTTCTTCCAACCCTAAACTCGCCTGCTTTGCGGGGAAGCTATCTCACTGGGTAGCCGCTGGGCATTTCACAACGGTATTATATATATTATATCTTACATGATTTAGATTATTATTAATATATATGATTATTTATTCTGTACATAAAGTTTAGTTGTGAAAGAAAAAAATGAGGTAAACTGTAAAAGTTTGTCAGTTATTTCTTTCATAAAATCAAAGTAGCATACCTGCTCAGGAATATGATGCAAACGTGTACAATCGATGGCAGTTATTCAGGTGATATTACATACTGCTGAATATAACCTCTTTTGATTGTTTAATAATTGTTAGTAATTCATATGCATCAATGGAGCAAGTGCAGTGTGTTCCTTCTCTGCTTGTGCACATCTTTCAAAATTCCTTTTATTCTGTTTTTTACCCCCTGTCCCGTAGGCGTAATGGCAAACCGCACATTGAGTTGATCAATGTTAACGAATTTTGCTTACTGCGCATGCTCAGTGTTGTATCGTTGGCGTGGGAGAAAATACTGGCGATTAAAGTGTAAACAACCCTACACAAGCCTGTTTGTCATATAGGTCTTATCGACTGCCTGCAATTGCCATACTAGGGAAATTTGTTTGCGCTTAATGCATTTGCTTCTGTTTCATTTCATGTTAGTTTATTTTGTTCATAAACATTATATCAGTTATTTATAATAATTTCTTTGACTTTAATTCAGTAATTTAAACTACATTTTTTTCTTAATTTGTTAAAGTATACGAATGGAACGTATGGTAAATAATCAGTTGTTTTTATTCTTCGGAAGTATAATCAATAAAGATTCAGCTAGTATATCTTGTAATGTTTCTTGCTTTGTAATCATTCCTAAACGAAAATTAGCGCAGTTTACAATCGATAATTACACTCTAAGTAATGAAGCAACTTACAAAGTAACACGTTTAAAACCCCGAACTGTTTACGCCCAGATAACATAAACATCGTATTTATCTTCTTTTAGAATTGTGCCAAAGTCGTAAGTGCGCCAAATTCTCCTCTGGGCATGCGCAGTATGCAAAATTCGTTTAACATTGATCAACTGAATGTGCGGTTTGCCATTACGCGTCCCGTAGAGGTCTGAAATACTTAAGGTAAGGGATTTCCTATATGCAACTCACTGCATTTTGAACTTTGGATCTTCAGGTGAAATTTAGTTGTTTTCTACTTTTAAATATCAGTATAGGGCAGATAATTCTTAGAAATGGAAACATATTAAATTTAAATGAAGATAGTGAAAACTTCGGTAAGGTTTGTCACAGTTTAAATGGATTTAAATTATGCAACTAATAAAAGTAAAATTTTAATAACTATATAAATATGTGTTTTCATTTAAAAACCTTTTTTTCCTGAACAGAAAAGTATTATTTCATTATAAAATATTAAAAATAGGCCTATAAAACGCTGTCATTTAGAGTGGCATAGATCCCGCTTCTTAAATACAAAACCATTTCAAAATTCATTTTATTAATAACCTGAATTTTGACAGTTTCATGAATATTAAATTTTCTCTCTGTTATATTGAAACCTGCGATACTTATGGGACATTGCAGCTTCAGGGAAAGTAAATGTGGTTTACTTTTTTTTATTTTTAAAAGAAACTAAAGTTATGTTAGGAAGAAAAATTGGAGGAAAATATATTCCGATATGCGCAACATTCTTTGAAAGAATATATTAATTTAATTCTCCAATATCTTATATATTTGTAAAAGCTACAGACACATACTTGATCGCTAGCATTTACGATTAACACCTGGTATATTGGATATGCAAATTTTCTACTTTCTAACAGCTAGCCGTCATAATATTTGGAAAGGTATAGATTTTTCCATGCTATATTTTCGACTTAAAATGCAGTTTGTTTAAAGCGAAATATTGCCTATGGAATTCAGTATCGTTAGAAACATAAAGTGACAAAATTTATGGACCCTTTCATTGCATGAAGCGAAGGAATATTTTCGACGTCATTGCAGTCTATAAACTAGAGAGTAACATGTGAACCATATTAATTTATAAAGTTGCGTTGAGAGAAATAGAAAGCGATTTTTCAGTTTTATGCTTGTAGAATAAACAAAATTATAAGTTCAGCCCTGCGTCTATGTGGAAGGGCAACTATGTTAAAAGAAAAGTAACTAGGGAAATGTTAGCCTATATTTTTGTATGAAATTATTTATGTGTCAGATTATATGCTCTCTTTCAGAGATATTTTTTCTAGTTTCTCATGATATTTATGGATTGGAATTTGAGAGGAAAGCTGTATGAATTTACTAAAAGCAGCATACAAGTTTGACATATTCTGTTAAACACAATGAAAATTTTAAGACTACTGTATTTTTTACAGCTCATGTAATCAATCATCTGCTTTGTGAGGGAAGGCTTGGTTACAATGGAACTTCATATATTTATGGAAAACTTCATTGCTATTAATAAAAGAAACTCGGAAAAAACATTTATGCTACGAATTCAATGTATTAAAAACATTAAATACGTTTTTTTTGGTATTTAGTGTTCTACTTTTCGTCTAACCTTCTAAAAAATAATAAGGCGTAAACTTCAAGATTTTCAATATTTTGTAGTAAAAAATACGGTATCGCAATTTAAAGCAGCATGCAAAACAAAATCTGCAAGTGTGCTATGAAATAAAATACTGTGAAGGAAAAGTAAAGAAATAATAAATCATTCTTGTAAGTCTTAGATATGTCATAAAATTTTCGTAAAAACTTGGCAACAGCGAAACCACAATTTTTAATACGAAACTAAATCTAAATTGCATGAATAAGATGACACAGAAGAAGCAGCATGACAAAAGTTTAAAATTTAAATACGTAATTTTTCTGCGCCTTAAGTCGCGGATATTAGCTTAGAGGTAAATTCTTGTCCTATGATAACATCTATATATAGCTATACTAACCGATACGCTACCAAAATTTTCCAAATATTTCTCTTCAGTTTTAAGATTAATACTACGTTTTGTTCATTGATTGATATTTGAGTTTAGTTAGAATAAGTTATCATTAAACGTTTCGTTGGAACACCGGTAACCGCTATTTTAAAATCCATTTTAATAGTGAAAAACCTATTCTAAAAGAAGCTTAATGTGCCGAGACAGTTACAGCATCTAGTTCAGATTTTCGGGAAATGACAAGAATCTGAAAACCATTGAAGTATAAAATAACCTTCTTGGTTTTCCCACAGGTTCCGGGAATTTAAATCTTAGAAAACTATAGCTTAGTGTTTTCTTCAACACCACCTACTTTTTTTAATTAAATACTTCATTGTACATTCTAACAAATTTCCCCTATATTTCCCTATATATTGCATTGGGATACTTCTCTATATTAGTTTATAAGTTTAGGCGTTATGAAAATATTTTGATAGCTTTCCTGCAATTTTAAAACCTTTTTAAGCTACATTAGGTGCCGCCTCATTTGATCACGTTTGTTCGCAGCTATTCTGATAAAATTAACTAAATGAAAACATTAAAAAAAGAAAAATATATTTTTCAAATCAGCAATACAATTTAACAAATTTAATATAAGTAAAAAATAAAATATGAAAGCTTTCAAACTTTATATTACGCTCAAAGAGGCGTTTATTCTAAGGGTTTATGTGTTATCTTCGTTTATTAAATACTATGTTCTTCTCCCTTAAACCACATAGAATTCAGTTCTACAGCAATGTCACAAAATTTAAAAACAGCGTATCTTAAGAATTTCAGATAGACTGTCTCGCGCGTTGGAGATTAAAAACATTTTTTTAGTGTTGACACTACTTGCTTTGAAAGCGTTTAGTCTGTTAATCAAAAATTGGTTAAAGCTTTACAAAATATGATCTAAGTAATAAACCAAATTCAAAAGTCAAAATTTAGGCTTCCAGGTGCCCATGTTCAGTGGAGGATTACGTTATTCAAAATTTGATAGCTCTATGTACAGTCGTTTCTTTTTACAATGCGAGAAAAATATACATTCATGCAGATTCTTCATTATTTAATTTCTTTAAATATATTACAAGGCTCTAATATTTAACAGCAACAATTTAAATAGTGACACGCCGTTTGTAGTGAATCACTGCAAAATGCCGTTTTGAGAATGATATGCCTTCTGGGTTAACACCCCTTTGGACTGTAAATCTATAATAGCCTACGTTCACATCATTTTAGCTAAGAAAAACGCCGTTACTAATGGATTGTCTGCAGGTGTTGTGAAAACGTTAATTTTTGAACTGAGTCTAATATTTCAAATATTAATACATAAACGGCGTTCCTGATATCGTATCGGAATTCATTGATTTCATCTTTATGTTTTTCAGAAAGTTTATTACACGATATGCTTTGATTTATTTCAGACAACACCTGGCAAATACATCTTGCTATGTTCTGCTGTCTGAAGAAGAGAGACAAATACGTGATAGTTCTGAAAATTAGCAGAATTATTATAAATTTGCGCAAATAAAAAAAAAGTCGCTTTTTTGCTAATTTTAAATGGTTGACTAAAAAAAATGAAGCATTTCTTTGACTTAATCCCTTGGTGATACGGGCAACATATTGCACTATTGGGCAAATTTTAAATTTTAATTCGCGTTTACCTGGAGAATTTACTTCGATTTAAAAATTATTTTTACAGCATTTTGATAATATTAACTGAATTGCTAATTGCAGTAAGCGATGTATTTTCCATGCTAGTATTTTACACTTCATGCATAAAGGAGCGAGAATTATTTGCTAACGGTATAATAATGATATTAACTTATATCACATTAAACAGCGTCTACTGTATTTCATATTTTGGCTTTCTTAATATGAAAAACGAACACTTTTCTCGTTGTGGAAAAAGAATGTTGATATAACTAATAAACATGATCCCTCAAATTTTAATACAACTTCTACTCCACTTACTTAAAAGAGCGTTATAAAAATCGGTGATAGGAAGAAGGCAACTAACTATGCTTCTTTTTTGGTTTTTCACCTGCGAATGTACCGCGAATAAAATACATATGCAAGAATATTATCGCAATTAAATATATGTATTAAATCTTAACTAATGTAGCTGGGCCAATGCAAAATTTTATAGATTATTTAATTACTTTATACATATCTGTTATTTCCATCACTTTCTCATTCACATGTATTTTATTATACAATAAGCTTTCTTTAATGCAATCGCCATTAATGGTAATCGGGTATTGTTATCGACTGAAAATTACTCGCCTGTGTGTATATGAAAACATGTAAAATAAATCTCGCATGCCAAAATATTATAGAATAAAGTTTTTAAACTGAAATTAGAGTTGCAAGATTAAGTCAGAAGAAATTTAAAAAAAACTGCCAAATTACTGAGAAATGTCGCCAAGTCAAGGATTTAGCTAGGTTTCTAATTTAATCAACCAATTAAAATAAAGCAGAAAAACATTTTTAAGATTTGGTAAACATCTTGGTTATTATAAATTGTAACCAAACTTTAGTAGACTGACAGCGAATTTTCTCGAAGTCTAAAACAACAATTGAAATTTGAGAAAGGGCAAAAGACCCTTTTAGCAGCTAGCAGACTACACAATTCAATTTGACGCGAAGTTGACTCACAAACCTAACCGGCATAGATATTAAAATACTAGTATTTATAAAGCAAGGCCGAAGACTACAACTCTTATGTGAGCTAGTAGCTACTCACTAACGTGGCCTTGAGAAATGAAAGCGAAAATGAGGCCTTGAGCCTTGAGAAATAAAACCTTGAAAAAAAAAGCCTGGAGAAATAAAACTAGAAAATGAGAGCCAGAACATGCTCTGCTTTGCTATCGTAAAACTTCAGGTTAAATATACGCGAGCTGTTTATCATTCTGGCTTGTAAACGGAAAGAAGAAGGGACAGTGAAGGTTTAAATTATGAAGTAACTGGTTAATAAACATAAAAGAACTTTACGCATGTTTAATATGATGTAGATTTTGAATAACTCTATCGATTTTGAGGGAGATCGGACACAAATCCCCTTCTTCAGGAAAAAACTAATTTCTGCATACTTTTCCCACATTTGAAAAAAAAAATCCCTCAAAATATCTACCCTAAGGTAATTAATTAACCCTAATTTTAAATTTTAAATTGACATGTTCTTTGTCAATAAGAGATGCCCTCCAAGTACTATGATTAAGGATACAGCATCAGTGGTAAAATAATTTTCAGAAACATTCTGAACAGTTCAGAATGAAATTTTATATTAACACTTAACTACACGCGCTTAATATTTTAGCGCAAGTATTTTTAATACATGTAAGCGTGGCGTGTTTTGTACGTCACCATAAAAGCAAACCAAATAAGCTAAATAAGAACAAATATTTATGTTATAAGATTTAATAATCAAAACGTTTGATAAAAATAAAAATTGTTTGAATAAAAGCAAAACACAAAGTATAACATAATACACACAAATTTAGCCACTGATCATAGTAAATTTCATCTGGATGCTCCTCTTATTGCTGAATTCCCGACAATTAAATACTGTAATTTTTTTGGACACATACGTGACACGTAATCATCACCATATTTTTCTTTTCTTTCACAACAAAATTATCTTCTCCGTATTTTTGCTAGTGGTTCGTCCTCTAATCGCTTTTCTTGAGGTCTTTTGTACCTCCTTAAAAAAACGAATATCGGGAAGTAATGCAATTATTTCTGATCTTTCTGCGAAGTGTGTCTTCATCAGCGATATCGATAATTTTTTTATAAAAAATTCTCCTAAATTTCTGGGCATCATTAATGTGTGTTGCCTTATACAAAATTTGGCTGTTCACTCTAGCTATGTTACAGTAGGAAAAATATTACCAATGGTTACTTCTTTGTTCACCTGGATACAGAATACTAAGGCTGTTGGCACATTTTTGCATTGTATTTTCAAAAATATTTAACCTAAAATTTTTGTGTTTCAAATATTCAATTTGGTAATCCTTATTCTTCACAATTCTCCACCGTAATTTCCAAAAGACAATAAGTTTTTTTTTTTTTTTTTTTTTATATTTCCTCGAATTTCATTAAATATATATGCAGCGGAAGAAGCATTTAATCTCATTCTTCTTGAACAACTTTCCAAAGTCTAAGGAGGGTTGTAGGTCGATGTCTGGATAATCCGCTTTTTAAAAGTCCAAAAGCGCAAAAACCCGTGCATGATACATCAGGAGATTTAGTAGGGATATGAGTGAAGGGTATGGTTTTGATACAAGTTCCTTATTCCATTTTTTCTAGAAAATTAATAATGGATTCTAACGTGCGGCTGCTTGCCTTGTCTTGATGCAGTTCTACTAATTAATGGCACTGTATGTAAAGCGAAGGTATTTTATATTTGAAAACTTGGCACAAAATATGTTCCTGATAATATGCAGACAATAAATATTCTTTGCACACTACTGTGTACATTCGTCGATTCCACCCCGATGGACTTTATTCGCCTTACTCCTCACTACTTATTTTATTATCTGAACTACGTTTTACACCTACATATATGCTATTTATAGTTAGGCTATTTATACTTATTAATCTGAGATGGGGCTTCGGAACAGGAACCCATGCCTAGTGGTTTGTAGCTAACACCTAATTACAATGATAGATGCGCACCCAACTTATTGGGGAGTCATTCTAAGGTCACTTAGCCTCTCTTAATTGCAGTTGGTGTATTTTATACACCGGTACGTGTGGTTGAGGGTTAAAATGTTATGAACAGATCACAAAAAAACTTTCGCATTTTCCTAATTTAAATACTATGAATGCAGAATTATATAAATATTTCTGCTTATATTTATATTAAATTACTTAAATTGTGTTGTTGATTGGAAGGATTTTCTTTCTCACCGTTTAGCTTTATCATCGGTTAATGCTTATAAGCTGTAGACAGACGGGCACAGATGTGACATATTAAGTGGCACCTATTGTAGATTTAAGTCTGTTACGCTAAGAAAAAGCTCATATCTATTGTATAATTCTATCGGTTTATATAGACAAAAAAATATATTTGAGAATTTCATTTGCAGATCCACCAGTCTTCTTCTTATGTATTCTATATACACTCACGTTTGTGAAAATTGCAACACCATGAAGGACTTACGCGAGTGAGCTGAAATTTTCAGGAAATGCAAAGTAGCGCATGATATGCAAATGATTAGAATTGCAAATCGGTAGCGCATGCGTATGCTGAGCAGCGCCCTCTGAACGGCTGATGGATCCGAATAAATAGACGGCTGTAGCGAGGCGTGTATGGTTATCGGTGGCTATCTGCTAGTGGTAAACGTTAACTCAATCTGTACTTATGCCTCGTCGACGAAAGAGAGCGAGATTTGAACAACTTACAGAGTTTGAACGAGGGAGAATCATCGGCCTTCGTGAAGCTGGATTGTCGTATCGTGCAGTAGCCTCTCGTGTGCAGCGTAACAGCAGCACAGTGATGCGCGTTTGGAAGCAGTGGACGGACGAGTGTCGGACAACTCGGAAATCCGGGAGTGGACCCCGAAATGTGACGTCAGCTCGCGATGATAGACACCTGGTCCGCATGGCGCGGACGGACCGTACAGCTTCCTCTAGACAATTGGCAGCACTGTGGTCAATAGCTACAGGTGTTTCATTGTGTGCTTCATCAATTCGTAGACGTCTGCTGCAGTGTGGACTGCGCGCACGGACTCCTTTATACAGGATCCCCCTAACGCACGACCATCGCCGCCTGCGGCTACAATGGGCCAATCAGCATAGAGACTGGCGTGCTGATTGGCAGCATGTCGTGTTTTCTGACGAATCCCGCTTTAATTTGTGGTACCATGATGGCCGCATTCGTGTCAGACGCTATGCCGGTGAACGCCACCTTCCGGAGTGCATTATCGAACGCCACAGTGGACGAACACCCGGAGTTATGGTCTGGGGCGCCATAGCATATCATAGACGATCTCAATTGCTACGAATTGTGGGCAATCTGAACAGCAACCGGTATATCCGTGAAGTTCTACAGCCCGAAGCTGTTCCCTTCCTTCAAAGCTTGCCAGGCGCTGTATTTCAACAGGACAATGCCCGCCCTCATACTGCTCGGATTGTTAAATCCTTCTTTGCAGCGCAGCAGGTACAGCTTCTTCCTTGGCCTGCGTGTTCCCCGGATATGTCGCCAATTGAACATGTGTGGGATGTCATTGGTCGGCGTCTTGCTCGTGATCCTCGTCCTGTTGCGTCTGCAGACGAACTTTGGGTACGCGTACAAACGATATGGAATGCTCTTCCTCAGTCAGACATTCAAACTTTGTTTGACTCCATGCCACGTCGTGTAGCAGCACTTATTGCGGCGTGTGGTGGCCACACAAAATACTGATTCTGATCTCTTGTTCTTGTTTGTTTGCTTTGAACATTTAATTATTTATTTGTACCACTACCACTCAACTGTGTATTAAATTGCATTCAATTATGACGATTCCTTCTTGGTGTTGCAATTTTCACAAACGTGAGTGTAAATTGAAATGAAGTTGACAGAAATTATAAATAAGTGCCTATAACGATCTGTATAAATACTGTTTTCCAATATTTATATAAAACGCTCACGCACTACTTTATTTACGCACTACTTTACATACGTACTACTTTATTTCTGTTTAGTTCTTCATCATGCGTTAATTTTTCTCTTTAATTTGAAGTCACTGAAATTCTCATTATCAATTTACGCTGAATATATGTTGCCTTCACCTTCGAAATATATTTCAAGGAATGAACATTAATCTTAAGTGGAATGGCGTAAAAATGTAATTCTTCCAATGACTTTTAAATAAAATGTACATTAAGTTTAAATACGTTGCTTGAATATGAAATAAAATTTCATTTCCATATTACAACTACATTTAAAAAGTACATTTCATATTAGCAACATATTTGTATGTGCCTAGTATTTTTCATTAAGTAAATATCTCCATTTCGTACAAATTCTGATTTATACATTTTAATAAAAACTGAAATGATAAGATAATGTTGAAAAATATTTTGAAAACAGGAAAACACACATGTGAATAACATTAGCTGCAAGTGTACTCAACACACCAGAAAAAAATTCTTCAGCATCACTCAGATTAATTTAATTTTTTCAAGCGAAATATTCACGTTTAATACTAAGTTTTTTGAAATAGAATTTTCGGAATTTGTTTGGAACTTTAGAATGAATATATTAGAAACAAACAGCAAAATTACGGTATTTTGTTGTATATTTTCTACCTTTCTTTTAATAATTTTATCGTCCGAAAATCAAGAAACGAGAATTATGCGAGTAGTTTAATTTTCGAAGAAAGCGGCTGCAGCGAGAACATAAGGAACAAAAGTCATGAATGAACCACTGGTAACGATCACAATATTATTTCTTTAAAAGCAACCTACATTCCACTAATAAATTATTTTTTCTTTAACTAATCTTATCGTTCGAAAATCACGAAAAGAGAATTCTGGGAGAAATTTAATTTCCGTAAACGCGGTTACAGTAAGAATATAAGGAAGAGAACTCTCGAATAAACTACTGATAACCATGAAAATATTATTTCTTTAAAAGAAACCTACGTTTCAGTCAGAATAAAAATAATATTAACATCACAATACCTTATGGATATTGAGCTCATATCTGACGGTAAATTTTGCTGACCAGTTCAGTTAGCTTGTGAAGGTCCAGATGCACTTCATATGAGTCTTGACAGCATTGAGGAAGGGCGGAGGGAAGAAGAAGAGTCACGAACAAAAGACCTGGATTTCGAAATATCAAAAAAATCAGCAGAAGATAAGGCTGCAGTGAGCTGGAACGTAAATAATAGAAGTAAAGTGAAATCACATTATTGGAAAGTTTCTTAAGTGTCAAAACACCTGCCACGTCCAAGGAGCTTAACGATGTAACTGCGCAAAATACGCTTCAAATAATAAATGAAAGTGAAATTATGCTATATGAAATGACAACGTAGAAATTAAATATATATTGAATAAGCTGAATAAAAATAAAAATAATCAGTGAAATGAAATTTAGAAATAAACTAGCCCTAAAAGGGGAATACTATGTGCAATAGAGAAAGGGGAATATTATATGAATATTCCTAAAATTTTCAGAACTTACAACTAAAGACCTAGGGGGGGAATACGCGAGAAAATACGGTATATTTCTTGATTACTATCTGCCATTGACTTTCTTATAACTACATTTTTCATAATAAATATTATTTTTCATTGATTTAACCGGTTTTGTTAAACTGAGAGAAAGAAATGTATTCCACTATATTCATCAAAAGGCCGCCCAGACGGGAAATTGGTTAGTTATCTGACTGCTTTAAAGCAAGGCCTGGGAAGCAAGGCCGTAAAGCAATCCTGGGAAAGGTATGGATGTAAATTGTCTGTCTCCTCAAAGGAGGCAACAGTTATGTACCACCAGTTATGTACCACCATAATAAAGTGACCACATTTCTGGCCTTAGTATTAGCAAACACCTATACTGGCAAGTGACGGCCACTCAGGAAAAAAAGTATTAAATGTTGCTAATATCTTTCATTATTATTAAGTGCTAAAACACGTTTGAAATAAACTGAATTTTGTTAAATGATAAAATTCATTACTATGTACTCTTTTAGAAAACTCTTTCATTGTTGATACATTTTCTAGCATAATTCTTTTAGTACGTAACATTTATATGTACATTATAATATTATTTGCAAGAGCATTTCTATCAAAAGAACAAGAAAAATCTAGTTTAGGAAATTTCGATAAAGGTAGTGTCATTTAAATATAATGAAAGTGATTAATATTTATCCTCCTGTCACGCGAGTTTTCTCTGGTTATATAAATTCCTGTTTGCAAATAATTAGATCAAAACAACTTTTATAATTGAAATTATTATAAATGTACGGAAAGGATATCAGGAAATTTTAATCAAGCATGCACCGTAGTGTTCAATAAATCATTTTTTAATTTAATAAATTGTGAAACTCTTATTTTTAAACTACCAATATGTCTAGCTGAAAGTATTATAACGAAATGACAGCGTTAATCTGACAAATTGTTTTCTTTTACTACATCTAAGCAGCATTTTGTTATTTTTTTAAAAGCAATTCCTTTCTACAAAATGATTGATGTTTCTTATTTTGGCCCTTTTCCCATTCTTTATTAATTTTAAGTTGCGGACATTACCTGGTGCTCACATCTTTTTATCTTTTTAATTCTGAAGTTCTTTTATAAAAAAGAAACTGCACAACATTGATTTTCAGTAAGCACATTTTTTATTCATTTCAAAAGGGTAATATAGAATTTTGTAATCTGGCGCAGTGGTACTCCGGTGTACGTTATTAATCCGTTCCAGATCTTAGACTTATACCGAACAAACACAACCAGAAATAAAGGGAGAGTAATTGATCCGCTGTTATAAAAAATTTTACTTTTATTGTTTGTTGCCGAGTCCATATTTCATGGCAGAAGGGTTATCGGAGCCTCCTGAGGGCTGGACTTCTACTTCCCCGTAAATTCTGAGGGAGAGCACTACAGGATGTTCCAGGGGTTGCATCCTTCTTCCCTTCCACCAAACCACGCAAGAGGACATTCGGCGTGCCAGATATTTAAAGTGTCCTCATGCCACAAAGACACCGTACATTTACAAACATCCATGCCTTCTCCGAGATTCGAACCCGGACCTTTCGGTAAAATGTTTAGAGTCATTAACAACTATCCCGTACTACAGTCAGAGTCGCTAATAACTGTCAGAGTAGTTAGTCAGAGTCGCTTTATAATAATAATTATATTAGTAACTATAACAGTGACGTCTGAACGGCATTGTTATTATTATTATAACGCCCTTTAATATTAAAATGAAGTGATTGAAATACATACGGTACTTGAATGAAACACAGTAAGTCCCTTTTAACCGGCTGCAGTGAGCTGACCGGCGGAAACAAGACTGAGTCATTTCCTAATAACTGAATATATATTTCTAGAACTTACTTCTTCGTGTTTCGTGATGCCACCTGTTGGAATTGCAGCATGCGAAGTCCGCAGTTTACATTTTTGATTTATCTGCCACAATTGAATAAATAATACAGAAAAAAATTTTACGCGTTATTTGTGAACTTAAAACACATAATTTAGTTTCAGATTTCAGATGAATACATTAATTTTAAAATAACTACATTTATTATCTCATAAAGTTCCGGATTTCTTAGTACGATGGCATAAAACTTCGAATGTCTGCTTGCTTATAAGATTATCCCCAAAATTTCAAAAATTCGCGGTGTGCATGTAATGAAGCTTCCGCTTAGTCAACTCATTGGTTAATATAATCAGCAGCCTTTTACCCTCAAATTTCCAAGAATAAAAAGAATACACATTAATCAAGAGAATAATCGCCGTTTCTTGAACTCATTTCCGCCACTTATTAAACTCAGATTGGCAAAAGTCTGATTCTTCAGAGCTAGAATATCCTACTTGTATAAGCTTAACGTGGTTCACCGATTTAATGTAATGTTGGCTGCGGCTTCATCATTCAGGTATTTAGTGCTTCAGCAAAACATGTTTAATTCAAATCTTCCTATCCCCCGTTCTCTGTATCTGTCAGACACTGCTTTTAGAATTTTTTATCTGCAGGGGACTTCAGAACGACAGACGTTTCGTATATTAAGTTTAACAAAACTGGTTCCTTAAAGGCGCTGTAAACGAGTCAGGGTTTCTTTTCGAAAGTCAGGTGCTAGAAGGAGGATTTGCAACTATGTAGGCCACATTTAAGGTTCTCATCTTGAAAATCCTCCGCTTGGTATAAATACATTATGTTCACACATAGTTATAAAATAGTTCATGATATTATTTTAAGCATAACTGTAGATCAAGAGTCTTTGAATGGAAAAGAAGCTGTAACTGTAGACTGAAGAAAAAGTAAAGTATTACTGCTCGGTGTAATCATTGGCACATCAACTAAATAGAAAAAGTGCAAAAGCGCTCAAAACGGAAATTTTGAAATTTGAGTAAATAACTAGAAGAAGCATTTTTTTTAAATCTGTTGTGCGCTTAACTTGTGTGAAAATGCCAAGCGAAAGTCTTAAACCTGAAAGAAAAGGATAACTCGTTCAAAGATATTAATGTTCTTAGTAACTGCGAATTTTTAAAACAGCGTTGTTGAATTTACTTAAACAAAGACTAACAATTAACAAAGAACTAACGTGAAATGCAATTACCTCAAGGAAGAGCAAAAGACACAGAAAATCCAGAGACTTTGAAATTGCTTTGTTAGAATGATTTCAAGTTATGAAGCTGTAACATATTTCTGTTTCTAGAGCTTTTTTGACTAGTTCGCTAAATGCTTGGAGAAAATTTTATATCAGCTGACATATGGCTAACAAGTCAGAGAAAGAGAAATCCACCATCATTAATCAGGAATTGCGTGGTAAGAAAGAAGAACTAGATCTTCATGCAACTGATAACTGGATAAAAGACGTTTTACTTGGGCTGCTAACTGAATAGTGACGAAACTAGACTACCTCACAGAACATTGCCGGAAAACATATTAAAACTTAAATGTGAAGAAGCAGTTTTGTTTATGAAACAGAAGGAGAACATTAGTGTTTTATTAACGTGAATAATGGATCCAAATGTTTTGACTACAAAAGCAGAAAACCAGATATTTGAATGGATTCCAGAATTTACTTCTGACTTTCCGTAACAACAAGAACACACATAAGAAACTAATATTTTTCGTAATTTTTATTTCCTTGTGCACGGTAAAGAACGAAGCAAAGGAATTGTACAAAGTAAGGGAAATATTATCATTGCGAACATTTTTCATATTTCAAAGAAAATATCCACTTCAACTTCTCTCGAAACCATTTCAACGATATTTTTGCGTGACTTCTGTACGTACGGATGGAATAAAGGAATTCTTTTGATAAGAAGGATCCTAAAATGGATTTAAAATGGATTCCGAAGAGAATTTTTTTCTTGACGTCTGTACGTATGCATATATCTCGCATAACTCAAGAACGAGTAGCCGTAGAACGTTGCAATCTAGTGTATATCACTGCTATAACATGTAGTTGTGCATCACCCTTTTTTATTGCAATCGCCCTGCACCAGTCATATATATATATATATTCTTGCTTAGCTTCGTGAGCTTAATTTTTATTCTTATATGTTGCTAAACTGTGCATTTTTTGCTTTAAAACTGATTGTATTTTGTGGTTTTTATGTTCCGGTTTATGTTTTATGACTTTAGTTAATCTGCACACAACATTTGTAGAATTGTCAACAATTGAAAAGTGGAGAGTTAATAAAGGCTATTTGTTTACAATTGAAACTTAGTAGAATAGTGAATTAAGTCATTTTCTGCACCTTCAATGTCTTTTTGCTGAGTGCGACCAAAGTAAACTTTCAGCTTTGTGTGCCGAATAATCTGCCTTCTCGCCCGCTGGCCGAATTGTTTGGTTTTGGGTAAAAACTCTAATTTTCATTGTAAAAATTGTTTTTAAACTCTTTTAACTCTATTTGTTGTTTTATGTTTTTTTGTATTTTGCAAATTTTAATGAAAATATTTTGAAATTTTATGCTTTTTTGCTTTGCCGCGAAGTGAGAACTAAATTAATTGAATGAGAAATATATGTGTAATAAATTTGAGGAAATATGTTTAATCGAAATGCATCAAAAAATGTGTATAATTTAATTGGTCGTACAAGGAAGTCATGTGGTCTCTACATCAGATTTTTTACTGAAATGAGACAGCTAAATGCAACATGAAAAAAAAATAGATTTACTAATTATATAACTGTGCAGCTCATGGACCTCTACAGCTTTGATCTCAATCTGAAAAAATCAGTGCCTCTTACTGCAAATGCAAATTCTAACATATAACCTTTAATTTTAGGATATTAATAAGAGGTTTTTAATTTCATTACAGAAAAATGTATATTCATAAAATAACGAAACGAAAGGAATTTTGTGAAAATATAAGCACTACCATACAGGACAAATAAGAAGATATATATGCTAATGACAATTAATATTATAGTAAACGCAGGGGGTTAATGTTTTAAAATCAGTTAGAAACTATTCATGAAAATATGGCTTTGTAAAAGAAGAAAATATAGAAAGTCTCACAGGAACTGCAAACTAGAGCAAACTGCCGGTATCAGTGGGGAAAGGTATCAGGATACGTTTTTAGAATAGGTGTCAGTTCAGAGCAATGCTGAAACAAAGTGTGTAAAAGCATAAGCATTAAAAGAGCGGCAGAAACTAACAACGAAAATGATGACATGCCATCATCAATCAAACATAGAAAAACACTGCAGATTTTAAGAGAAATTCTTAAACTGAAGAGGTGCTGATGTAAAAAGCCCTCAGCAGCTTTGCGAGATGTAGAATGCAGCTGAAAAATTGCTGTTGGACAAGAATGAAATAATAAAAATATTTTATAAAAAATTTAAAAAATTAATTACAAAGTTGCCTAAATAGTTTAATTTTAGTATTCATTTTTGGTTTTTAATTTACGATCAATTACTAAATCAACTGTTAATTATTATTTTTCTTGAAAAGTGTAAATCTGATGTCACCGTTTGCACTATATGGATTGTAGTCTACTAAAGTCAGCCGCTTAATAAACTCAAATACGCTTTGAACGGAAGTGATTTTAATATGTGGCGGGTGCTTTGTCGATGTAATGAATATTCCTCTGCAAAACGTATGAAGGTTTGTAAACCTATTCCATTTTGTATCCTCGTAACGTTTTTGCTCTGCATGTCGTTTTTATCCTCACCCTCCTCTCTTCCTTCTCAACCTTCTCCTTTCCCAGTACATGTTTAATTATTTCGGGATTATCTTGAGAGACTGAGACAGGAACAAAACTATCTGCATCCATTCAGGCCTGCACCTCCTCTTCAGTAACACTAATTTTCTCTGAACATGTAAGTAAATCCAAGATGTCGGACATATTTTAAAACCAAGAGAACCTTCGTCGCTCTAATCGTCATCTGTGAAGTTGATCATAATCCACAATTAGTAACAATAACGACGTAAAGTAATATTTTTTACATATTTCCAAGCAAAACGCAATATAAATCTGGCGTCTTGCAATGCAAATTGTTTCAAAAATCTTTAAAACTAACATCAAATTTCACACATCGATACATAAAAAAAGATCGGGGGTACATATTTATATTCTGGATAATTCATTGCTTTGGATAAGGCTTGTTACATTTGAAGGGGGCAGAAATATAACGTAAATGTTTTCAACATTTACGCTGTAAGACTGTTACCCCATTGCATATTTTTTTTATCTCACTGTCTTCATCTTGAATTTACACTTTCGAAAGTGTCTTTATTTTATTATTCTCGGCTAACTGAGTACCGTTTGCGAAGGAATTTACTATGTTGTATATAAATGTTTTGTTTTTCTTTCATCCACTTCAAAAAGAATTTCTCAACATGCTGTAATATCTCTGATCTTCGTTGGATAATCAATTTCATACTTTTCGCATCATTGCCTATCTAATAACATTTTTGGTTTTCAGAATCCTAGAACCTTTGTTTTTTCGGCATACGGTATGCAGTAGCGGTGTCCCACATAAGCATGTCATCTTCATATTTTTCAACATTCTTTCTTCACTTTCATGATGATATTATTCATTAAATTTATTAACAATCTACTGTTAACGAATTTTCAAGAAATATACCCAAAGAAACTCAAAATTACATTAGAATCCAGTGTTATTACAGAGGTACAGACGTAGCATTGTCTCGAAAGATGCAAATAAGAGTAATCTAAATTTTTTGATAATCTTATGATTCGAAAAATATTTTACCCGTAAATAATTATACGTTATAATTACAAATATTAAAAATTTAAAACATTATAAAAATTAAAAAATGATTCTGCATCATTTCTGTAAGACATAGAATAAAAAGTATGTTTTTTTAATTGCTACAAAATTCCAAATCTTCATAAAAATTAAATGTATGTTAATTTATATTAATCTGAGACATTATTAAAGAAGTCAAACAAAGATTTTAATTATTATGCTACTCTTACACTTAAATATCTTAGTGTATTGATTAATTACAGAGATTGATTAAACTTTTTGCATGAATTAAAGATCTTATGCTTTGCCAAATAGCAACTCTCTGAAAATTCATTGTGTCCGAAGATGCATGGATAATAAACCAAAGAAAGATCTCATATCGCACAGTATCTACACTTGCCAAGTGTTTTGTAAGGTTCCGACGCATAATCCCACCTGCGAATTGAATTTTGTCGGAACAAGATTTTGTATGGTAAGCGAAAGCAATGCATTTCCTTCGCGGTGTAAAAAGCTAATAATATCAGAATGCACAAAATTGGCATAAGTACTAGATTAATTAATCGGTTTCATAGTAAAATAATTATATATCTTTTATAACATACTGCGTTGTGCCAAGATGTTTGCATATAAATGTTTAAAAAATTTGCTTTCTAAGGTACAAATATAAAAACCGTTATGATAAATCAAATCAAATTAATAGCAAGATTATTGCAATAGACTAATGTAATACTATTACAAACTCAGTTGTAATAATACGGAAGCATCTTTTACTGTTGCTAGTTCAGCGATCACCTCATTAGTTGTAATAAGCTGCTATGAACGTATCTGCTTGAGGTATCATATGATTTAATTATGCTCATTTATTTTTGACTTATGTTTATAAACTTGAACGAAAGTTTAAATTCAAAACATAGTCAATAAAGAAGTTGGTAATAATTAAATAAATAAGTTTATGGGGTTCCAACATTTTATCTAACAGCTAAATGTGAGGAACCTCGTACATAGATAAACGAATAATCGCTTGAGTGCGTAAACAGAGATGTTAAACTCAAGAAGGGTTAATTACCCTTCATTTCTCAAAATAAGAATAAACACAGTCAGCTCCTATCTTAGAGCGTACAACAAAGCCCTCACTTCGGCTTGAACTCAAAGTAACAAGAATTAAAGCTTAACTAATGCTTAGCTAAAAAAATATAGCCGAAACTATCACGATTCCAAGTAGTTGCCCGTAAATCTGAATTAGTTGGCGATGCTATCAAGGGCCTGAAGTACGGCCGAGCGCAGTAATAGCTTAGAGAGAGACGTAGTTAAAAGCCTAACGCGCGCTGGTCAGAAATTCTAACGAAGTCAGTGAACCGCACAGTGGCATGTGCAGCTTCCGGAACAGGTAGTTTCTCATAAGCGTTATCTGATCAAACAGCCAGGATTTCGCTGCAAAATATGCAAGATAATGCAGAAACTGAAGGAATTGGAAACAGATTTGTGCAGTGTGGAATATATCCCAGCCAATCTCTCTTCTCGCTCTCTCTCTCTTTTTTTCCTGCAGGTTTAGTAGAGAACAGCATAGCCTAAGTACTGTATATATTATGAAACATGTATGTATTATCACCAATGAAAGTTATTATGAACCATGCAAGCATGTATTATGTAACGGGCTCAATATATTATGAACTATATAAGCAAGTATGAATTATGTAAGCATGAATTATGAAAGATCTATGTATTATGAACTACTTGCATATAAGCATGCACTATGAACTATGTAACTATGTAAGAATATATTATGAACTATGTAACTATGTAAGCATATATTATGAACTATGTAAGCATGTGTATATGATACAGGATATTACAAATTTCGTTTCTTTCTAGTATCTATATGTAAAAATGAATCCTTTAAGTCTCCATTTCTTGACAGGCACATACAAAATCGAGACTTTAGAAGACTAAACCGAATAATAGCTATATCTTTTAAGAAAACAGAAAACGTAAGAAGTATGTAAAAGACCCTTTTATTGTGAATTCAAATAGTTAACAGAAGGCACTTCTTGTGCTTACAAACCAGCCAACATTTGTGGCGTAACTCAAAAGTAAGCAATTCACATTAAAACTAAATTAAATTTCCCAGAAATGATTAACTCGCAAGTGGGCTCAAAACCTATACTGTGTGGAAAGCACCATTGGCAAGAATGAAGCAACGCCGAAGAAAGACTGCTATCGGAGAATTTCAAATAGCAACGTGGTTTTCAGCAGGCTGAACACGCTCTGCTTAATCGCTAGTAGCAGAAGTAAAGTATCGTTGATTTATCGCGCGAAACGCAACATTATCAGCTCAGTGAAAATAGTGCCTGTGTAAACAATCTAAACCTCCCTTTAAATACTCTCTCATTCTATCTCATTTGAATACGCGAGAATAAAAATTAACATTCTGGAAGGAAAATGGAATTGAAGAATGACAGGAATAGTACTTAACATAAAAAATGGTTAGATAAAATAAATAAATACCTTACAACTTTGCCTCGTTTTAACATTTACAAGTGAAAGGTTCATAAACTTTCAATTCTATGATTAATAACAAAATTTTCGTAGGCTCACATATATGAAAAAAATATGAAGTTTAACCTATGAAACCTATAAAAACTATGAAAGTAAAACCTATGAAAAGAAATATAAATGAAGTTTTTATTAAATCATGTTTGTTTTTATTTTGTTCTTCTTGTGTGAATGAAAGCATTTTAACCTTACTTAATTATCTACCATAAATAATTTATGGAAAGCTGATACTTTCGAAAAATTAAAACCAACGTGAATCGAAGCTACAAGTGTCAAGGACGGAAGTGAAACTTTCGAATTTCTAAGAATAGAGCAGAATGTTTGGATCAGCATAAAGTCGATCCAAGTTATTCGCTAGAAAGAGGGGAACATGTTCCATAAGAATTGTGCATATATTTAAAGATTTATTTTTAGTTCAGTGCTCCTTTGAGAGTCTAGAGAAATACGGAATGTTTTTCTTGTTCTAAGAAGAAATTTAATAGAATTCCGATTTCTGCAGCCCTATCGCATTTTAAGTCATTCTCAGCAAACTTATAGAGAATATTTTTTTCTAACTTCCTCCACTTCTAGTAAGATAAAGCTAAAACCTGAATATTCTACTAGGAGCTGAATGTGAGATTTTCGTTCAAATAAATATTTTGACCGTCAGACTAAAAAAAAACAAAAAAAAAAAAAAACTTTCATTAAGAAAGTAGATTGCACGTATATTTGCGTTTTGGCCCTTGTCTTTTATTGTTGGATAGTAAAAGAATAAATTGAGCTGAGCTTGATCATTTCATACTTTGATTTACATGAAATACATCTGCTTATTTTGATTACACGCCGTATAATCAAACATATTAATGCATAATACGTAGCAATATATAATGCATAATACGAAGCAGGAAGCATTTATAGCTACGTATTTTGCATTATTTTCCCTTTTTACTTCCTAGTACGAAGTAATGAAGATATTGTAATAGCAAGAAATTTAGGTTATCAGATTTCATTGGAAATGTCCATTTTAAACGTTCTCGAATTTATTTCGACTATTTTTTTTTTTCATGACATCTGTACGTACGGACCGAATAAAGGACTCTTTATTCCAAAACACATTAGAAAATGGATTTGTTTTTTGACATCTTTTCGTATGTACGTACAAAGTGCAAAAAATAGGGGGGCGGACAGTTCTTTGTTTTCGATTCTACTGCGCCGAATGACGAAACTCAACTTGAGTTTTTCATGTCTCCAAAGCGCGATTTAGGATATGTATTAGATTTATATATAGCATTGTTCTAATACAGGTGTTTTAACCCAAAACTGTGCTTTTTCTGAAAAGATATGTCATTTGTTTTCTATATTTCGTTTCTACTGCTCAAATTATGCCAAACTGCTAAGTTTTGTAAAAATCTCACGAACAATTTTTAAAGAATTAGCTCTCAAAATTTTAGCTCTTCAATGTTAATTGAAATTGATATATATTTATTAATATCTCTTTTTTACCAAGTTTATTCGATTCCTTCTTCCAGAATTCGAAATTTAGGCTTAATCCAAATATAATTCGCATATTTTCCATGATTTGTTTTTAAAATTTGTATTTTTAAATATATTTTATATATTTTTCGAAATTTGTATTATAGAATATTAAAATTTTTAACACCCTCTTAAAGTAGATGTATTGCTAGGCACACCTGCAAAAAATTAGACATTTTTATACAAAATCTCCTAGGATGTACATGAATTTACATAACGGCGAGTTTTGAAATTTGACATATTCATTACAAGCGATAATAACGCCAAATGTGATTTACGCACTTTGTTAAAATTATTTGAAAGTAATGAACGTGACCTTTTTTTCCGTAGTGTGCAATGAAAAAAATGAGAGGAAAAACAGGTTGCTATAAATTAAGAAGTTCGACAAGAGAATTAGGCTTGGAGCAAACTGAAAAAATATGCGCCAAGATAAATTTTTAAATTTCTCAGTAAATGTCTTACCAAATTTTACAAAATTTAACATTTAAGCATAATTTGAGTCGTAGAATCGAAATATGGAAAAAAATGGTATGTCATTTCAGAAAAAGTTCGATTTTGTTTCAAAATACCAATGCTAGTTTAATGCTATATATAAATTTAATATATATCCTAAGTCGCGCTTTCGATACATGAAAAACGCAATTTGAATTTCGTCAATCGGCCCAATTGAAAGGGAAATACAAAACCGCCCCCCCCTTTTTTTTCGCAGTGTACATATGTATCTCGCACAATTTAAACCCGATTAATTGTAGAATGATGAAATTTTGTACATGTTCTCCCTGATATAAGATTATGCTATGAACCTCTCTTTTTTATACCACTGGGCAGTACCAAAAGTGCATATATATGTAATATATATGTAATATATGTGTATATATATGTAAAATGTATACTCGCCCTGTTGCCAAGCTTAAAAGTCTTTACTCGGCCTTATTTTCGCAGTCGTTGGTCGCAGCCATATACTTCTAATTAAAAAATGTTTTAAACGACGGAAATATTCATGCTTGGGCAGTGTCAAATTTAAAAAAAAAGATATTTTAGACAAATTATAAAAATTAACTTTTAATGCTATCTTCAGATTCCTACAGTTATTTTTTGGAGAGTTATATCCTCGTTATGAAAAAATAAAAATAGAAAAAGTTTGAATTCCGTTCGACAAAAATTGACTGGGATATTTAATTTCAAAATTTGCAGTTTTTGATGTCATTTTCGACGCTAATTAAGTTAGAATAATTCCAGGAAATAAATTTAAATGAAGTGCAGCAAAAATATGTATAATTTAATAAGCCGTATCAGAAATTCCTGTATTGGCCACATCAGGTTTTTTAATCTAGAATGATACGAAAGACTGGCTTCGAGGACCGCTTGTGGTACGTGAAGCTCATCTAGGGCAAGGATTGTATATTGGCCAGATTGCGTACTCACCGCCGTTTTGCACAGGCGCGTGATTCTTATTTGGAATATAAACGGGAAGTTCCATATCTAATAAATCGTTCATCATTTCTCTCCACAAAATATAAATAATATACTAGGTTTTATTTCAAACCTGCAGTAACATTTCTAAATTATACTAGAAATGTGAAAGATATACGTTGAATATTGGTTTAGCTGAAAGATTGGTAATAGATTAGATAATTTTTAAATCAAGCTTTCGATTGGTATGCATGCATATCCAAATTCAGTTTTCCAATAAAAGATAATTTCTATGTCTATTTCGTAAATTTTAAATATTTTACGTCATGTTTATGTTTAATTTAAAGCAGAAGCTAACTGTTTGCATTGTATTATGGGTTAAATAAATGATATCAATGTAATTTATTTTAACAAATCAAAAGGATAAGCGTAGCCTAAGCATATAATTTTTGTAAGTTGCAAATAAATAAAAAAAAATTAAAGCGATGAGAATACTTCTTCTCTTATTTGATAATCATTCATAAAAGTCTGCATTTAATTCTCAAATACGTTTGGTCGTAAAAAAAAAACAAAACTTAATCAGAAAGTATTATTATAATAATTTCGTAATTTAAATACAACGCGAAAAGTTTTATCATAAATTAGCATCTGAGCAGACTTTATTTTCCTTTTATTTCTCTAGTCAGCAGAAGGAAATAAATTTCCCAGGTTCCAATTGGTTACTTCAGTCACCGCAGAATTCAAATGGACGCTTTTAAGAAAACAATTCTAAGTTTGATTTGAAAAACATGAGATTTCGCCTTTGCATGAGACACTTGTGTATTCTTTTGGCGACACTGACTGCCCCATCCGTTTGGACAAACCAGGGCATAGCCTAAATGTCAGAAGTCGTAAAATCGAATTTCAATTTCAGGATTTCTGGTTTCCGGAATGCATTCGATTTGATAAAAGTATCTAAAAATGAGACATAAGGTTTCATTTTTTTATTTCGTATTTCTTTCGGGATTTATAATGGTTTTCGTGCAAGAAACGTATGAGAAATATACAATAATAACTGAATAATACTTAACTTTGAATAAAACAACTTGCTGTTTACGAGCCGCAGATTTAATATGTGCGGTTTTTTACTCGAAAGTTAATTTCTAACATAAATTTGTATTAGAAATGTATTAGTAAGCCTCGGATTCTTTAATGAATCGAATAATGCTTTAAATAAAAATGACCAGTCAATGTAGTTGTCCAACAATCAAACTTTGTTTTCAATCCGCAATGCGTGTATACGAGCCAGTTTCCCTTAGAAAGTCCTCCACGAAGGCATCCCTCCCTTTAGGCAGATAGCCCTCGTGTGCTTTACCATAATTGAATAACCTAACCTAACCTAACCTAACCAATCCGCAATGATCTGCGTCGAATTCATTTAGTATGTTAATACTGATGTTATTTCGTCGAACATAATTAAAGAACTAAATTTTCTAACTGCTCAGTGATCTCTCTCAGATTGTTTTTAATGCATATAATTTTCGAAAGCATGACTGGTAAACAAACAGATTGATCAGCTGAGTGCCTCCACGACACACGCTTTTTTCTTTTTCTTTTCCATTGTGGAATCACTAGGATTTTTTGAAGCAGGAGATGTGAAAAATGTGCAGTTCCCTCGCCAGGACTCGAACCTAGACCTCTCAAAATACGAGCCGGGTGTGCTATCGTTACACCACAAAAGCATGCAGAAAGTAGAGAGAAAATACATTATATGCTTTTAATCTAAATCCGCTTTATCGTCTGCATACAGCAAAACCGAGTCTAGAACATCAATATAATCTGAAGTAGATTGGTTTGTACAAAATATTCATCTATCGAGCTACTTAGCATAAACTCGTAACTAACTCTTCTACCTCGAACTCTTAAATTCTGCTGCTTAAATACTATTTCCAAATTCATGGGTATTGGCATATATGTCATTTGAATTTGCAATCTGACAGGAAAATGAAGTCACAAAGGAAAGGAAAAAATAGATAAAAAATAAAAAAAGATAAAAAATAAAAAATAAAATCTTAAGATAAAAAATAAAATCCTGATTAACCTAGATGTTGATGCCATTGCTAAAGCTGGCTATAGTAACTAAAGTAACAGTAAGAAATAGCTAAAAAACACTAACTAAATTAGGCAACTCATGCTTGAAAGCTCGTTCGCAATATCTTAAAATTAACGTATACAAAAATAACATCTTACCTGTTTTCAAAAATAAACATTTCAAAACTTTAAAATTCATTTTAGATTGCTTTACGAATCGCTTCCATTCATGCTTCAAAGCGAAGCAAAATTAAATTAAACATTTTGATATTTATCAGTATTTCCAAACATAGAGTTAGTATTTTTGTGTGTTTACAGTTCGTATGCATTATGAGTAAACATGCTAGATGAGCAAAAAATGATCCCAAAATGTATAAACTTTTTTAAAACTCTAAGCCATAGCATTTTGAAGGTGAAAATATCTAGAGCAGATCCAAATATCTTCATCATCCGGACGCTTTTATCAATTTACATCCCAAATATAAATAGTGCAGCGAATACAAAATAACGTATGGCGGCCATGTAAACGTGAACATTGATCAGTTGGTGCACACTGTTTTCTCTTCGCTTGTTCTAATATAACATAAGCACTAACTTTGATTTTTGTAGCATTTAAAATATTTATTTATTTTCGAATAAATTTTCATTGTACTTTTCATTGTACAGACGAAGAAAAACATTAACTGATTTTTTAAATCTGAGAATTAGGAAAAATATAACTGCTTGACTTTTGAAACATTATTTCTTTTCAGTAATGCCAATGAATTTCAGAAAATATAACTTCATACAGGTGGACGGAGAGGTTTCCTAAATAGGATGGATTTAGATAGACTCGGTTATGTTACAAGAAAGCTAAGCGGAAATGCATGTTTCATAAGCTGCTTTTTTAATTTTCTTAAATGCTTTGTGTGAAACCTTAATAAGCATTGTAGATGGATGTAACTTTGAAATTTAGTTTCCCTTTAATAGCACTTTTAAAATACAATGCAATAAAAATAATCTTCAACATGATAAAACTTTCATTCTATGAATTCTAGTTGTAATGTTAATAACACAAATTCCACAGTAAAAAAATCGTTTAAACCTCTTTATTCAAGAACATACCGGATATCTGTAATAGTTAACTAAATATTAAATTCAAGAAATTAAACTGAGCAGTCATTTCTCTTGAGTTATCTTTAGTAGATTTAACTGGTAATGACTCACGTTAACAGTCTCTAAGGAAACATGAAATGTAATTATATCAAATGGTTTCCGTACGGAATGGAGGAATGTATTACAAAAGATTGTTTGCAACTTTCTTACAGATAATTTTATTTAAGGTCCTGTTAATATGAATTGATTGCTCAATGAAATAAGATACCATCCTGCCAAATAAACTTTTGTCTAGAAACTAAATAACGTTTAGCATCAGAGTTTGTAGTAGTCTCGAAACTAACTTTTGATCTGCATCATTTTTCAAATCTTTGCCACCAAATGTTATCACCACATATTGTTTTAAAAAAATTAAATAATAAAGAATCTGCATGTATGTATGTATGTATAGGGTGGCCCTAAAAAAACATCCCTGGTATATGATACATAGCGACCTATCTGCTCAACCAATCGAAATGAAATTTTAGATTTTGTTATTTGAAAGTATGCGCTCGATATTGTTATGATTTGAAGCAATAGTGTTTTCACGGTTACAGCTAAAGTGAAAACATTTCGCAATTTTTGAGAGAAAACATCCACATTTTCCGCGCAAATTGATCAGCGCATTGAAAAACCTTAAATTGCATTGGATTGATACAGGTATGACGAAAATTGCTCGTGTAAAACATTTTCAAAAACGAGGGTGAAGAAACGTTAGCATGACTCACACGGCAAAGAACCATTAAGTGCTTGTCGAATTGGGTCTAGAATGGTCTTCCTACCTCTCTGGAGCAGGGAAAATGGGAGGTTTCCCATGCTGCATTGCGTGATTCGCTTAATTCCAGTAAACATGGCTAACGTGCAGTTGATCGCTCGCTGGAATGTCAGCGAAACTATTGGACTGATAACTCTCTGGAGATGCAATGGCATTTAAAAATATCTAGATTGTATTGTAAATGCGATACAGATATATATAAAGGAATATGTCGAAATTTAGCTGTGACTGGGTACATAAGATATACTTTTCAAATCAAAGCGTTGAGACACAAATATCATCGTCAACGCAACAAATTAAGGATAACGTTGCGCTCTGTATGCTTGTTTTAGTGACATTAAGGTCACATCAAAAAAAGGATATACAAATTACTTTTAGCGAATCCGCCACATCTGGTGAAGTAGCAAACCGTCGATATCAAACCGTGCAGCGTCCCCACAACTAAGGAATAGACAAAACAGTACCATACAGTCCCTGCCAAGCCTGAAGCTACCACCGAATAAACGATGGTTGAAGTCACTGTGAAGATTGTTAATTTTCCTCCAGAAATCGATTCTACTTAGATATTGACCTAGCCAGAACGTCGGGATTGCTCCCAGTCGACACTCGAAGCAAACAACTGTAGGCAGAACAAGCAAAGTATTTTTATGAAAGGAAACAGCAAAACTGAAAAACATAGTCCACAGTATAACATATAAAACTATTTTGTGTCTCGCTTCTCAGCATCTCTCCCAGAGTGATCCAGCATTAAGTGCATTGCGACGACTCAGATATGAGGTATCCACTTCCTCATGAAGATTGTGCAATTTATCAATTGCGGTTGAGGTAATGGTTATCAGATATAGACATTTTAGTACGCCAATCATAGCCAATAACAAGATGAAAAACAGCAACAGATTTCTTTGTGCGATAAATGAGTGTCAATAATTCTCTTAATCTTTACTTTATGACTGTTCCTTTCGGTAACATCTTTCCAAAAAGCTTCTCTTTAAGAATTTTTTATTACTGTTTTGGCATTTAGTTGTCAGTTATTTGGAGAATATTGATCCCATTCCTTACCAAAAGTCTAATTTATCATTTCCATGAAAGGCCATTGATATCCATTGCATGACAACTTCTTTGCCATCCTGAGCTAAGCTGTTTAGAAACTGCTGACATTTAGAAACATCAACAGAACACTGACAGCAGACATAATTTAGGTTATAAAATGTAGAAAATAGTTTCGCTTTGCCCAAGGTTATTTTAGTTAAAATTTATAAATATTTATGCTTTTAAACCAATAATGTAAATGACATAACTCAAAATTCCATCATTAAAAAAGAAACGGAAACTGTTTCTTTCTTAGTAAATTGTAAAAATAATCAAATAATAATATTTTAGGATATTTAGGTAGTAACATTATACAATTAAAATATGTAAATTAGTGTATGTAATTTAGTGAAAGTATAGATCTGACGTAGCTAAGAAATTGTATTAAAATGACAAAGAAAAGAAATTTCCATAATTTTCGTAACAATATTAAAAGATACTTACCTGTACCTCACATTAAATGTTCCTTAACACAATGTATCAATGGACTGAATGTGAAGCGTTATTCAAACGTGCATCGTTATGCCCATTAAATTTCTAATCAAACTGTAAGTTAAATCTCCAGTAATTTGTCATTGATAACAGTAGAGAGATAATTGCCTCTATCATTTTCACCTTACTCAATTTCTGCTCATTACATTATGCAATTTCAAGTACCGTTCTCATCTGCTCGCAAGGAAGCATTTCCACAATTACCTGGACTAGAAATGCACTTTCGGAGCGCTTAAACGATTTCTTCGTTGAATTTAAAGTCTGGCTTATATAATAAAACTTCTGAGACTGATGTGCTAATTCTCCTTCTCTACTTTCTCCATTAAGCAAAGGCTTTCTGCTAGTTATAACTAGTCGAGCGATTACATTTGTAAATTTCACGATGCATGAAAGCACATCTTAGTAATTACTTCCACCTAAATCTCTTCGAGCGCACGAAAAGTTTCATTTTCATCTTTATTAAATAAAGTAATATTAACTTCCACTGCTATCTGAATTACAAATTTTTTTCTAATTATTTAAGATGATTTACATCAATGCCAGCTTTGATTTATATCGATGGCATGATTATTGATATATTTTAGCGGCAGCAATAAATTAAGTGTATCCTGGAAATGCAGTGGTCTAAAACTCAAATTATGTTGGGTGAATACTCAGTCTGAAAGCAGCTGACGGTCTAAAAGAAGTTTGAAAGATTTCAGATTTTAACGGTCGCTCAAAAGGATTTGTTAAGGTTTTTTACGCTCTCGCTGAGTTCGCAGTCTGCCAGTGTGCTCTTGCTCTCACTTCTGATAATCTATTTCTTTTTGTCTTTTTACTGTTACGCATATGTTTTTCACACTTTTGGCGCATACAGTCCAACAACAAAATAACAAAATTTTTAAATCTTTACACCAGCATATGTGTAGAATTCCCGATGCATATGTTTAGAATTCCCGATGCAGTGTTATGTGTTGGCATACATTCTGATGCTCTTTTTTTAATCTTTTGTTAGTTCATCATATCAATATTCAGTTCCCGTAGTAGGATGAAAAACTTTTTTTGTCTTATTATTAACTCTTTATAGGTTAACTTTATTTACTAAATACCACGTTCCTCGTACTTAACGCCACATAAAATTAAATTCAACAGCAAAATCACAAAATATTTAAAGACAGCATATGTTCTGAATTCCCGAGAGCATGTTATAGGTCACCATACATAATTTTAGATTCACTATATTATTTCTTTAAAAAATAGTCGACCAGACGCTTAAAATATTTATCATAGAAAAGAAAAGTACATAATAATTTTAATGAGCCCAGCTAGTGCAATTTCATAAAAGTAGGATTATTATAATTATACATCTCATAATTTTAATACATGTTTATTTATATCAACCGCATTAAAAAGTAATAAGATAAAATTCCTTTTTTTCGATCACGGCAACACAGGGCTTTTATACAGCCGAATTTTTTTAATTAAAATTGAAAGATAAGCGTTTAGCTTCACTGGATACGTTGTACAATTCGGTCTGAGTGTGAAGAAGTCAAGGTACTAACTGAAGCTGTATGCCCCCGGAAAAAAATTGAAAATGTAAATTTCTTCGAAAATGTCGATCGTGGAAACATCAGGGAATGTTTCGACGGCTATTCGACTGAGCGTGGCTTTCAACGTTTGTTTGATGCGAACGGATACCATTTCAAATGTCACAAGAAAAGAAGAAGCAGAGAGCGATACGGAAAATACAAACGAACAAGATGCTAACAATTACATTAGCTCTCCCAGACAGCAATGACTTCTATAGAAATTTTATTTTGCACTTTTGAATGAATGGGAGTCGAATACAGTGATAAAATAACACTTCGAAAAATACGCAGTAAAATTCAACAAGCATTTAAACGTTCTAAGAAACAAAATAACGTTATTAATTTTTTAAAGAAATGAACACATAAAATATATATGAAGTTTGGCAGTTTGGATTATCCGTGTTGGATTATCTGCCTCCCGGCATTAGCCCAGATAATAGAGACTGTACTACGTAATTCAAACGTGCTGACAGCAAAATATACAATTTTAGACATATTTATTTCGGGTATTTTAAATGTGTTTAATTAATCACTAGATAGCTTATTTGAACCGGAAATTTCAGAATGCGGAATACCCTAGTCACGTGACAGGCATATAGTGTAAAAGATAAAACTTCAACCTATACATTCTATCTATTTAAGTTCAGTAGCAGTCGCGCACATAAGCTCAGTCCATATCGTTTTTTTTCTAAAGTTGTTCACCCTGGATTTGCAACAAATGCGTAATTAAAATATATTCGCGGACCATATAAAATTGCTTCGGAGGCCGCGAGTTTGAGGTAACTGCTGTAACGGAATAAGAGTTATGGAATAGATATAAAACAGTACGGCTTCTTTTCGGGAAAACGTAATGAATAAATAATGGTTTATTAATGTTTTTTCATAGTCCTGACTATAAACTAGAATGAAATACCATAAGAAATTTTTCTGCGAAAGGTATAAAACTCTCCCTATCTTACGATAATAAAGTTTATCATTTACGTGAGTTACTGCTCGAATAAAGTATTATTTCAGCAAACAATAATGAAATCAAATCTGATTTCATAAATATGGTAGACTGCAAGCAAACATTAATGCATAATAAATTGAATGAAATAGCAGCAAAACTTTAAATTTTAATTTAAACATTTATTATGATGAGGAAACATTTCCAGGGTCTCTGAATATAATTCGCAGTGTTTTTCTAAACTGTAATGTTCTATACTAATATGGAACATTATACTGTAAACCACGAATAACATACTACAAGATATAAATTACGGAATTCGTTAATTCGATAAATAAGAAACAAAACCAGGTATCGTAGAATATTCCTGAATTCGAATATTTTATGAAAATATTTTATTAATGATATTTAATTGTGCCTTATTCATTTCATAAACAAGTTTTAAAAGTCAGATTCCTAAGCCCCGAGATACGTAATATATGACGTCAGAAATATCATTTGATTTCAGTTAATGCTGCGTAGTTTCATATGGTTACAAATTAAATATATTGTATCAGTTAATTATATTATTGCTGAAAAATTCCGATGTAGACATCACATGAATTCCTCGTACGGCTTATAAAATTATACACATTTTTTCTGTACTTCATTTAAACTTGTTTCTTTGACTTTCATTAGAGATATATTTCTCACTTAACCAATTCAATTCTCATTTCGCGACAAAGCAAATATGCGTAAATGCTCAAAAGAATTTCATTAAAAATCGTAAAATACCGAAAAACCTAAACACCAAATACTGCTAAAAAACAATTTTTAAAATTAAATAAGAGCCCAAAATAAGCAATTATACCTAAGGGCAAAAAGACACAGTTTTCGAAGCACAAGATTAACAGTTAACGTTGGGCCTTACTGGGCAAAAAGGCACTGAATTTGGGGCACCAAGTAACTTAAGTATGCAGATTAACTAGAGACATAAAAAAAATCTTAATCGGAACATAAGACACATGCAATTCAATCACAAGCACATCATAAGAAAAACGCAATTCATTCATTAATAAAAGAAATAAAGCACACTTTGCCAACATATAAGAATAAAAAAAGAGCACAACGAGCTAGGTAGATGGGTTTATAAACATTTGCGTGATTCTGTGTGTGAGTGTAGATATTATAGCATTCTCATATACAAAGTTTTAACGTTCTATGGCTAATCGTTTATGAATTATGTGATATATGTACGCTGCGAAAAAAAAAGGACAGTTTAATATTTTCCGCTCTACTGGGCTGATTGACGAAATTCGAATTGCGTTTTTTATGTCTCGGAAGCGCGACTTAGGATAGCCTTCGCTTTATATGTAGCTTTATTTTAATATAGGTATTTTGACACAAAATGGGACTTTTCTGAAATGACGTGCCAATTATTTTCCACATTTCCAGTCTAGAACTCAAATTATGCCTAAATATTAAATTTTCTAAAATTTGGTGCAAAACTTAAGGACAATTTCAAAAATTTATCTTGGCTTATTTTTTTTCCTTTTAGCGTCAAGCGTAATTCACTTGGCGAACTTCTTAATTTATAGCAACCTAATTTTCCTTTCCTTTTTTGCATTGCAGACGAGAGGCAGAAAAGTCATCGTTCATTCTATAAAATAATTTTACACATTTGATGTTATTATTGCTAAATAAAAGATGCCAAATTTCAAATATATAACTTCAGGTATATCATAGAAAATTTTGAATAAAATTTTATTCAAAATTTTCTAAGATATACCTGAATTACCTAAGATATACCTGTATATCGAAGATATACGAACTTGTAAAATCTATTTTTTTGCAAGTTTCTTAGAAATACATCTACTTTGAGAGCATGTTAAAAATTTTATAGGTTGTAATAAAAAATTTTTTTTGAAATACTTATAATACAAATTTTAAAAATAAATCATAAAAAATGTGCGAATTATATTCGATTCGAATTCTGGAAGAAGGAATCAAGTAAGTTTAATAAAAAAGAGGTATTATTAAATATATGTCGAATTCAGTTAACAATGAGGAGCTAAAAATTTTGAGAGCTAATTTTTTAAAAAGTTTTATGAAACTTGGTAATTTGGCATAATTTGAGGCGTAGAATCGAAATATGGAAAGAACGAGCATGTCATTTTAGAAAACGTCCGATTTTGTGTCAAAATACCTATGTTAGAATAATGGCTATGCATAAATCTAATATACATCATAAGTCGTGCTTTCGAGGCATAAAAAACGCAAGTTGAATTTCGTCAATCGGACCAGTATAACGTGAGACAGAGAACTGTTCCCCCACCCTTTTTTTTTTGCGCAGTGTACATATGTCACAGAAAAAAAAGAAAAAAAAACTCTTCTGAATCCATTTTAAATACTTTTATAATCCGTTTTGGAAAAGGTCCGTTATTATATCCGTGCGTACAGATGTTACGTAAAAAAAAGTTCAAATATTTTCGAAAGCTGTCGAAATGGATATTTTCGTTGAAATATCATACCCGATAATTTTCACGATTGAAATACTTCCTTTAATTCTTACAAGAAAGTAAAAAGGATTTAAATTAGTCAGCGCATTTATTTGTCTCTTAAGACATCCAGTTTGTTCAGCAGTTAAAAAATCTGAAATACTGCCGATCCACGCTATAAACAGACCTCAAGGCATAGGAAATTTATTACCTTATATCCTGTGGTTCACTATATCTGACTGAGAAGGAAAAGTAAATTATGTCTCAAAAATATGAAAACAATATTTTTTATACTTGTATAAGAAACAATAACAAAAATTACTCGTGAATTCACATTTAACTTTTACTTCAGATCTGTATGGTTACAAAGGAAAGGGTAATCATATGCCTTTCAAAAGTCCTTAAGAATACAGCTTTCTTGTTCGAAGGACAAAACGTAGCATTTATACGATTAAATAAAAAAAAACAGATGTGTACACCACATGATTTTCTTGTACGAAATATTAAATTATACGCATTTTTTCTTACACTTCATTTAAACGTATTGAATTGAATTAAATTTACCTCGCCGACATGTGCATAAACCACAATAGAATAAATGCACTCTTTTAAAATTCACTAGATTTGCTTACCAGCGACACTCTGACCCTAAGTTCACTTGACAGCGTTACATCTCGTTCTTTATAACTCAGAATGCAGAAAACGTTATGTCATCTGAAGAATTATCTAATCGTTGCCACATGTTCTATTCAAATACTATAATAAATCTAACACGATAATCTGTACGATGCATAAAAGAAATTAAACAGGAAAACAACAGCAAAAAAAAAACTATTTTTCACAGACGATTAAGTATTTCTGATTCAATTAATTCAGTTCTCACTTCGCGACTTGGCAAAAATGCATAAAATTTCAAAATATCTATATTAAAAATTACGGAGTAAATCTTAAACACTTATTTCCTCAAATAAATTCCAGAAAGGATTAAGCATGATTTAATTCGCAATAATAAAAGACGGCGTTATATTTGTTGCTGCGAAGCTTAGTTTCCCTAGATTGGCAACAAATCCACTATTCTCCTAAATTTCAAATGTAAACAAATATGGCTGCCATATGTAAAATGATTAGGCTTAGCCGCACTTAAAAAACTTTTAAATTGTTTCTATTAATATTGCACGCAGATTTACAAAAGGAATAGAAACCTTACCCGGAAGATAAGAACAGCATAATTTAGTCATTCTAAAGCAAAAAATGTGCAATTTACCAACATATAAGAATGAAAAACTGAGCTCACTGAGCCGAGTAACAGAGTGGATATATATATATATATATATATATATATACTTTTGGTGCGGTTGATTGCAACTAAAACAGGACGTGCATATCTACGTGTTATAGTAGCCTTATACACAAATTTTCAAAGTTCTGAGGCTCATAGTTTTTGAGTTATGGAAGATATATACATACATACGTACGTACGTAGGCAGAGATGCCACGAAAAAATCTCTTTAGAATTCATTTTAAATCAGTTTTATAATTTTTTTGCGGAAAAGGTGTTCTTTATTCGGATGTATCGCAAAAACCTCGTTAAATTGCATCCAATAGCGGTCAAAATAAATATTTTCGTTGAAATATGATACCCGAAATTATTCGCGATTACAATACTTCCTTTTTACTTCGTACAAGGAAGTAGAAAGAGAGAGAAAGAGATAATATAAGAGCATAAAATTTTCCTTTTCTGAAATGCGAAATAGTTGCATAATCTCAATTCGTAAGATTAACTACTTTTCTTGGGTACTTATTCATAATGAAATGAATTCTAATTCATAATGAATTTACTATATTATCATTTAAGCACAGTTTTCTCTAAATGCGTTACACTTCTTAAAAAGCTAGAGAAAAATGTAGTGTAGCTAAGGGTGTGTGAATATTTCCCATGCTGCCTCCGTTTTCGGGATTAAGTTCGGCGTGGGCAGCTACAGTTCCAACTTAATGTGAACACGTGCTTCATACGACGAAAGATGTGAGAAGTTTCGGCTTCGACTAGCTTTTTTAGTCTAAACTTTTTTGATTTGTTTATTACTGCCGAGGTCACAGCTTTGACAGAAATATGATTGAAAACGTTCCTTGAAGTTTTGCTTGAATGATGGTTTGGCACTTTGGAGAGATTAGACTTTTTCTTGGAAAATGGCTGTAAATTACTACCTTTTTCTCGTTGGTTGGAGAGAAGGATTTGCATGGATCTTCTAAATTGAACCTGGGTAACTTATAGAGGTTTAGTTGTGGAATTAGTTAATTATGATATCTGAAATTACCATTTGATTTATTATCATTTTATTCGAACTGATGTTTGAAATCTGATTTGTGTGGGTTATCCTTTTCAGATATCTTGAGGAATTTTCGCATAGGATTGATTACAATCCTCCATAATGGTCAGATGGGAAAGCAAAAATTAAGATGTTATTTAAGGCGTGCGCAAATGCTTATATCTTCGAAACAAAAAATGTTACAATGAATCTAAATACGTCATTAGGTAGATG
Organism: Stegodyphus mimosarum; assembly: GCA_000611955.2. Lineage (NCBI taxonomy): Eukaryota > Metazoa > Arthropoda > Arachnida > Araneae > Eresidae > Stegodyphus > Stegodyphus mimosarum. Next base: position 382,346 of record KK119558.1, read on the forward strand.
AAAGAGCACATTAGCAAACAATAAAAAAATAAAATTGGACAAAGGATCTACGCTTAGTAACGGGTTAAAAATAGCTGAATTTTGGTGATGTCAAAAGTCACTTTTGAACATCATACTCACATTAAAGTCACTTTATTTTATGGAATATCATTTTAATCTCAATATGGTGCCAAGTAACTATGCAAGTACACTTTGGCAATTAATTTATAGGTTTCACATTTACTAGGAATATACATGCAGACATCTTAAATTATGTATGTTGATTCTCATATCATCGACCAATTTAACATTAGGTCATTTTGAAAGGTTAAATGAAATAAAAGATAAAGAAAAATAAAAACAGATATAAAATCTGAAAGCCTTCAGATTTTACATTACGCCCAAAGGGGCGTTTATTTAACGCTTGTGTGTTACTTCTATTTATTAAATATCGGTTTTTAGCACTTAAACCATAAAATTCATTTCAGCAGCAATATCGTAAAATAATTTTTAAATGATCATATCTTTAGAGTTTCCGATACAGGGTCTCGCGCGCTGGAGATAAAAATGTTTATTTTTCCACACAGTGTTGCAATTGTTTGCTTTGAAATCGTTGAGTTTGTTAATCAAAAATTCCTTAAAGTGTTACAAAATATGAAATCGATTATAAAACAAATTTCACACTCCAAATTTGTTAATCAAAAATCCGTTAAAGTGTTGGAAAATGAATCCGATAATGAAACAAATTTCACTTTTCAAATTCTTTCAGATGCCTATATTCAGTGCAAGAGTAAGTTATTCAAAATTTGATGGCTCTAGATACCGTTGTTTTATCACGATGCTAGAAACATACATACATTTATGCAGATTCTTCATTATTTAATTTCTTTAAATATATTACACGGGAATAATATTTGGTGGCAACAATTTGAAAAGTGAACCGACATTTATAGCCCTTCTGGGCTAACGCCCTTTGGGCTAATAAAATAAAATAGATGAGTGTATAAAATCTTTTGTTTGTTTTATTTGTTCTATAGCATCCTCCCCCTTCCGTTAGAAGTCCTACGCATTAAATACCAGCGGCTCTTGAAACTAAAAGAGAGAGTTTACCGTCAATTTGTTTTTTTATTTGTATATCAATAACATGCGTTTGTGGCTACCTCCAGAGTTTAGGTATTATTGTGTATAAGATATTTTGCATATTTTCAAAAAGTCAGAAAGGTGTAGTATTTTTAAAGAAAGCTAGTAATTTTTAGAATTTTCAAAGGAAATGTATTTTTTTTTTCATTAAAGACATTATATTTTTGATTTTATATCAAGTCACCGCAGAGGATATTATCTCGCTCCAGTCTCAAAGATATCGGCTTAAGGAGTTTGAGATTTGATTTAATATAATTTGCTTTACATATTTTATGAATTTATATAATTTTTTTTCACTAGCTCATAGATTTCAGATTTTAACGAGTATTTTTAAATATATACTTAAGGTTTATCAGATGTTTATCAGTAAGTTCAAATTATTATACTCTTAAGTTATGTAAATTTAAATGTTTTCTATGTAACACTTCTTCCTTCCCTGAATATCGAAAATTTCGAAATTTCCATCTTGGTATCAGCCTTGAATTCTGTCTGGAAACTCAAAAAAATTGATGTTATGGTTTAATAGTCACATACTCATACAAAGAATCTAATAGCACTCATACAAAGAACATCATATAGAGTTTTAAGATTTGCTCGCTGTGTCATCGTTTTTTAAGATTGTGTGTCATACCTACGCATATTCTTCTTCTAGAGTACAGAGAAAATTGGAGTTGAACATAAAAGAAAAGCGAAGTAAAGATGTTTTTCTTTACAGATGGAAAATGGGTCCTAACATATTAAACATGAAATATTTAAGGGTTAATAATTTTTTTCTTAAAACATGCATAAATATGGGAAAGTACGAAAAAGTTTTCAATCAAAGATATACATATAGTTAATCATATCCAATTTTCATATATTTGGAAGTCTGCAATATAAAACATCATTAAAGGCATAGGTATTTGGATGGGAACCATATGCTTCCTGTGTTATATGCGAATGTGATTTATAGCAGAGTTTGGTTGTTTACATAAAGATTTTTACGTTATGTCAAATCGGATGGGTGATAAATGAATGGATCTGCGTAACATAGAATAGCGTAGCAATCCAAGCATTTTTGAAATATTTTGCTGGAGATCTGTCTAATGACTAAATTAAAACGGATGATTTTAAGAAAAATATTTCTCTGTGTTTTTTTAAATCATTAGCTCATTAATTTAACATGTTATTTTCAAAACAGAAGAATTATTTAAATTTTAATCTCTTATTTAAGGTTAAATTAATAATTGAGCAGTTAAATTCTCTTAGGTACCGTGTTTTAGCGAACAGTCGTTAAAACCCGGAGAGAACAAACGTTCTAAAAACTCACATTAAAACTCTGATGGACGGTGATAAAAGCTACCCTTTTTATGTCTTACGTTTAGTGATTTGTGTTCGTTTATCAGATTAAGGCGAAAAGATACGTAACCTGAAAGAAAAGATGTTTTTCGTGAAGCTCTTTACATGAAACGGCCATCAGTGTTCTCGTTTCCTTGAAGAAAATGTTTTAAATGTAATGTCTCAAATTTAAGGAATTTATTTGTTTAGTAATGGAAACATTTAGCTTTTAAATCATTCTTTAACATATGTTCGTTACAGATTTTCGTCTCAGCTGCATATGTAATTTGAATGCATTCTGGTTAAACAATTTATTATTTGTCGTCACAGTAGCTATGGCATTTATGAATAGTTGTTCCCTTTTCGTTGTTTGATATTTATTTTACTTTCACACTCATAATTTTTTCAGATTAGATGTGTCTATCTCTCCGTCGCCTTTTTTCATACCCTTTAAACTATCTGAAGAGTTTTTCCAGTAATATTGGGTGTACAAATAAATTTTGAGTGGTGTTTTTTGTAACTTTGAAGCTTTATGCGGAGAATGAGAAGAATATATTTTACCCAAAGTATTGTCCATCGTTAGCTACGTCTTTTTTCCATCTTCCAGGGAGCATACGGATTCCGCGTTTAAAAGATTCCTCGTCTTTTGAGGCTATCTAAGAACCGACCCAATTTTTGGCTTCTTTGCGTGAAGTGAAGTGCTGCTCGGCCAAGTCATGAGTCATCGACCAGCACAAGTTGAAGCCAAAAGGAGCCATGGTGAATACGGCGAGGTGGGCTAGGACATCTCATTGAAGCGCCTCCAAAGTTTCATTGACGACTTTTACAGAGTGTGGGCGAGCGTTGTCGTGGTAAAAGATCACTTTGTTATATCTTTTTGGCATATTGGGGGAGTTTGAGCTTCAATGCTCGGCTTAGTTACATTAACTGTTGTTTGTAAAGTTCTCCAGTGATGGTTTCATACGGCTGAAGTAGCTCGTAGTAGATCACTCCGACTGATCCCACCAGACGCACAGCATTAGCTTCTTGCCATGAATATTCGGTTTGGTCGTTGAAGTTGATGCATGCCCGGGTTTACACCACGATTTTCTGCGCTTCGGGTTGTCGTATTTCCGCCCCCCGTCACGATTCGATGCAAAAACTCCTTCCGATTTTGCCTTTGGAGCAGTTGTTCGCAAGTGAAGAAACAGCGTTCGACGTCTATTGGCTTGACTTCATACGGAACTTAATTTTCATGCTTTTTGCACCATACCGATGGCCTTCAAATGCTTTTAAATCGCTTATTGAGTCACTCCCAATATTTTGGCGAGCTTCTCTTGAGTCTGGCATGAATCTTGGTCCGATAACACCTCTAACTCAACGTCTTTAAACTTTACTGGTCACATGTTTTTATTGATGGAGCATGATCTCCATATGCTTCGCACAGCAATCGATGTTCATCAGCTGCACTGTTGGTAGAAGGTTGCTATGTTACAAGATTGTCAAGTAGCATAAGTTGCAAGATTGTCAGATACGGTTTAATATTAGTAATGCCATCTTATGTAAATCCCTCAAAACTTATTTGTACACCCAATATTTCGTACGATCGTGTTCTCTTTGGCCACATAAACTCTACTAGATTGTAGTAAGGAACCTGTCGACTTCTCGCACAGGCGTGAAGGAAGCCAGCACAGAAGAAGGGTAAAAATAACCTTTTATTATTATTCAAACTTTGAACGAAATAAGGCACGTACTTCATGTTTACAATAACACCCACAACTTGCGGTAGAACTTCAGAATTGTTACGCAATAATTAAAAAAGTTAAAGAGTAGTGCTGGACTAACACTTTAAGTTAAGGCTAACTAGGTTGTCTCAACAACCTACCCGGCGTGATAATTATTTAAATGGCCAAAAAGGCGTATCAGCAACTCCGCGTAATAGCAAAAACAGACTCGTAACGTGCACTGGCTAGCGAAAACATGCTCCGAATAAACTCCAAGATTCACCCGCTTGAATACTCACTTCACTTAACTTTAAATTTGCATCCTGGAGAGGAAGTGCGAGGGAAAGTTGAGGACTTCATCAAAGATAAAAATATTTAATAATTGGATACTTGAACTAAGGGAAAGTCTTCAATATTACTGTAATGAGGAACATATGTGGCTTAACTCAGCTCCACAACTGATTTCTCAATATCTTAGATGTAGCACTTGTTATTTTGATTATGTAAACTAATTTAAGCGATCCATAAATAATTTTTGATAATTCACTTATAACAACTTTACAACCTAATGGCTATCCTCACACGTTACTTGAACACTTTGTGAGTTACAACCCCTGGGTAACTCGCGAAATGTTCAAGTAACGTGACAGAATAGCCATCAGATTGTTACGTTGTTGTAAGTAAAAATTATTTAGGTAACACTTAAATTATACAAAATCAGAATAACAAGACCTACATTATGATCTAAAATTTTTCTGAAATATTTCAGATTTTAACGATCGCCCAAAAGGAGTTGATAAGTATTTACGCTATCGCTCAGCCCGCAATCTAACAGTGTGCTGTTGCCTACTTCCTGCTAAAATTATTTCTTATTGTCTTTTTAAATTTTTTATTAAGAATCATTTCATTCACATTTACGCAACGTAAAATTCAATTCACAAAATCATAAAATATTTAAAAACAGCATATCTGTAGAATTTCAAAAAGACAGTTTCGCGCGCTAGATATAACAATGTTTTATTCCGCGCAGTGCTCTCTTCTTTTTTTTAATATTAAATAAAACAAAATGTTTTACTATTGAATAAAACGATTGTAAGAACCATGATCCCCTACCCATTTCTATTTTTATGAACTTGCAAATTTATAATACACATTTTTAACAGAAAAAGCAATAGCAAAAGTTAAAATACTAAAAAACAGTGAAAACCAAAGTTAATCTTTTTATTCAAAGCTCCAAACAGAACCTGTCAAGGGAATAGTGGTCTGAAGCTTTAAACAAAGTCAATTAACCGAACAACAAATCGAGTTTAATTCCGATCAACTCACTGAGACCTCTATCATCAATTAGCACTATTATTTTTAATTCTAAACAATTTTCTTATACAATGCTTCAATATATGGGTATGGGATCATGGTTCTTAGAATCCTTAAGTAATTCTCTCATATTTCATTTCCCATATTAGACGGAATAAATTTTGCAGCACTACGCGCAGATTATTCTTCTAATTTTCTAGTTTTTCTTTCAACAACGAATAAAAAATTTGGCAACTTTCTCAATATATATATATATATATGTATGATTTGTTATTGGAATGTTAAATTTCTTTTGGAAATGTGTAATATGCTAGAGTGTTTATTATTACAAGGGCACATATATTTATCTGATCACACGTGTGGAGAAGTTATAAAATTATTAAATATTTGTTACATTTTGTCCTTATCGTAAGTCATCGAACAGTCTTTGCATTACATATTTTTGCTAATAAATATTAGTAATAATAATTAAGCTCATTTTCGGAAATTGTAGCTCAACCTCTACAATTGCATATATCTGGAGAGAAGATGAAATTAATCATCAAATGCAGTCGATGATTGCCGGTTACTGAAGTATATTGTATTAGAGATCCTTTTGCTAATCGTTTCAGTCCGATAATTCGCCCATTTAACCGAAAGACTGAGTTGCTAATAATCACGAACATTACCGGAAGTCATTCCGACGTAGGCGTGGCAATATGATTTATGATTTTCTCCTGGGAAGTTTAAACATGATTGTATTTCACGTGGGGAACTACGATAGCGAAATCAGATCAGCAGAGGAAATGTCATTTGAAATATGACTCAGGAAAGAGAGATAATCATAGATAAGCTGATGTTAAGTGCCCTCCGCTTCTTCGTAGAAACTGACATTCATAAGCCCTGATACTTAATTATAGTGTATCATTAAATACTCATACTTACAATTAGCACGTACCCTCGTCCACAGAATTCAGGTAAAATATGTAGCATATTAGGCACATGCTTCTTGCGCTTCAAATAATGCTATATAATGTATTTTATGGTATTTTGTTTTCTGTTATCTGATCGGAAATGATTCTTTAAGCCAATATACGAATAATTTCTAGCCCAATGTACACGATTTAGATATCTTTTCCTTTATTTTTTCTCAAATAACTTCTGCTTATAAACAATACACTGAGAATTTTAAATTTTGCCTTAAATTTTGTCAGGAATCTATGCAACTCAAGAAAACAAATCATATAGCTTCTTCACAGATTTTTAAGATTTTCTTCAGAAATCTCCTTGAAGTCTGTAGGCGTGTCCATTGCTTAGGTTTATCTGTATATCATTAATTTGAAGTCAGTAGTCGGATGTACAATACACAAGGATAAATAAAATCAAGATTTCAATACGATTTCGAATTATTCTTCAATAAATAATTAATAAACTTCTTGCTGATTGCAGTGCTGCGGTAAAATATTCTTACTTGATAGTTAATTATAACTAATTTATAAGGCATTGCTCATTTTTCATCTTTCCTGCTTTAAAAAATTACCTAATGTCTCTACAAATTGAACTTTGAAACTTAATTTTTAATTGCATAGTTGAAACTGAAGCACTGAGGAGATATTTAAGAAAGCAAAAACCGGAGGTAAAATCTTAAAACATGAAATGACGTTCTAATTAAGGTGTATGGTAAGAAAGCTTTGCTAAATTCTAAAAGAAAATGTCTAAGATGTTTCTCACGCCTTCTTAGAATGACTTCGTGGTGTAATAGTCAGGCCACTTGGCGCGTATTCGAGAAGTACGAGGTTCGAGTCCGGCTCATTTTCCCCATTTCCTGCTTCTAATGTCCCTACAGTATTGTCCGAACTGAAGGTGGTGAATGGTGATTCCAGAATTTGGGTCCCCTAATCCCCAGTCGCCCTTTAAAAGGGTGAGTGTAAAAGGCATTTCTCCCGCCTTCTTAGCATGTCTTCGTGGTATAATGGTCAGCTCAGTCGGCGCGTAACCGAGAGGTCCGAGGTTCGAGTCTCGGCGAGGACATTGCTCTTTTTTTACATTTCCTGCTAATATCTCTACAAATGTAGATTAGTCAATTTTCAGACTGGCTGTGTAATTTAAACCTGCGTTTCTGAACGCAATAATCCGTTAAACATATAACGTTCGTTTAATGTTTTGCATAGAAATAGAAATAGAATAGAAATGTTTTATATAGAAATGTTTACATAGAAGTATTTTACATAGAAATGCTTACATAGAAATGTTTTACGCAAAAATGATCCCATAGAAATGTTTCATACAGATATACTTTACATAGAGTTGTAGAGACATTAGGTTATTTCGAAGCAAGAGACATGAAAAATGAGCAACGCCTTGAAAAATGAGCAAAACACTGATACATTTTATTGGACCATCCAGTTTTGTTAAGGGCATTATCATCCTAATCCTCACAAAACAAAATTTTGTTTTGAATGATTTTTTTTTAATTAAGAACTTTCATTTAATTTTTATGAATATTCTTAAATGTTGTTATTAAACATATTGATTTTAAAAAAGAAAAAAAATATTTGATGGTAATTTTTTTAAAATTTCAATTAATTTTTAAAAAATTTAAAAATTTAAAAATCTTTCTTCTTCTTCAGTTTTCAATTTTTTTGCTCCCAAAATTTTTAAAACATTTATTAGAATGTCCTTTATAACTTTAAGGATCGATTTTGCAATTAATGAATTAGTTTTAAAGAAAAAAAATAAAATGCATCTACATACGTAAAAAACTGAAAAAAAACATGATTTCCATTACATTTTTAGTCGTAGTATTTTTTTTTTCCAAAATATTACAAAATCCATCCTTGATTCTATTAAGTTATATATAATAACCATTCAGTAAAAATATCATTCAGTTTGGTGCATATTTGTCAAAGTTTTAGGAATTTAAGTAAAAGGATTTATTGAAAAAGTGGAAACTGAGAAAACGCAGTTTAAAGAATGTAAAGTCTTAAAATGGTTATAAAAACCTTTCGAATTTTTTTAATATTTTTTATACTTGATGTCAGTACATATATGTCTAAAATTAAACTTATTTCAATTCCATTGTGTAATATAAACAATAATTATAAGCTTTTATTTAAAACCTTACCTGACCAGAAATACCGCATGAAAAATCATAAAATATAAATACTGCTTTCCTTTAACAGTTTTCATTCATTATCACATACTCAAAGCAATTTTAATATGTTAATCATTTGTAATATTACTAATAATACATTTCCAAACTATAATAATAATAATATTAAATGCTTGTTTAACTCAACTTTTTTAATAAACGGAGCAATTTTAATAAAGCATTTAAATTATTTTAAATTTTAGTAATCACAGAATCATTTTGCTTAAAACTGTCCAGCACCATATGTGATTCCTTCCCTTTTTTTGGCCACTTTGTCTCGTCTATATATTGCCATTTTAACTAATTTACGAGCAAGCTGGCTACTGTTATTTTTTCGTCTTTTTCGAAAGGAAAATTTGCGACTATCTAAAATAGTCGCAAGTTTTTTTGTTGCATATCCCATAAACACTCCTAAAACATTTTGTACTTCTTTCATAGTGCGTACTGTTCCTTTGTTGAATTCACAAACTGCTTCTGTTACAGAACGTTTCACACGTATTTTATGCACAAATATTTCTTTTGGACACTTGGCCCAAATCATACTATGTAAACTTTCGTTAGCATTTTGCGTTCTGCAACCTACACATCTTTCTAGTAGTTCATTTGAAGCAAGCCTCTGATAAATTGGAAGAATTTTTGGAAGATATGTCTCATTTATTGGTGTTCCAATTTTCAACTTATGCTTGCCTGGAATTTCACCTTTAGCTATTGCTGACTGGTAAAAGCACCAAGAATCTGCCCCTGTGGGACATTTCGAGTGTTGAGGTTTCTTATCTGTAGAAATGCTATGATACAGCGTCGCATATATTGCAGTTTTCATAGCGTTCACATCCCCCTTATGTCGCAGAATAGCATTTTGGTAATATCTAGTCAGCTTTTTAATCGTTGCTTCTTTCAGGCTACCATGAGATTTTCCTCCTAACGTAACGCCTTGCGCTCGCCAGTCTTTTACAACAGTTCTCAATCCTGTTCCTAATCTTTTACTGACATGGTTTATGCATTCTTCCTTTCTTATTTCAACATCAGAACCATAAACCTTTTTGTCACATAAGTAATTAAAAGTTTTACAGTCACCATCAGATAGCAGAGTTACGTATCGAAATCCTAACGATACAGATCGTTTCCAGAGAACCAACGCAGCCTCCATTTCCATTGAACCAGAAGATCCCGTGTGATTTAAATCACACTCACTTTTATGGTCATCATACCATATTTTAAATTCCACACTGGATTCCCCAAATTTCTTCTTTGCTAATGAACACTTACGGCACATTTTGCTCATTACTTCAAAATCGATCACGTAACCTGTGAGGATATCAATTACACATCCTACTCCTATGAGTGACGAATGTCCACGCGTTAGCCACGTTCCATCAAAGGAAACACCTATATCGACAATTTCTGTTGAGTTTGGCGAGATGTTTAAATACGCAGTTTTAACCTCCTTATGAACATCCGCAAATATATTTTGTGATGCGATGGAATACGCATAATTTAAACGTCTTACATATTTGGCGTATGTCCGCGATGAAAAAGGTAGGATATTCATCACCATACAAACTTTTTCGATGGCTGAATAGCCTTTTCCTATATGAGAGAAGGCTTGCGTTACACGCACATTTACGTCATACCCAGCATTAGCTGTCTTCCTGCAAGAGTTTACGGTACATTTTTTTTCCTGACATGATACACAAATCAAATTCAAATCATAAGAAAATCCTAATTTACATCCAAGTTCAAGCTTTAATGTTTGTTTTTCACAATCAGTACACTTTACAAAACTGAATAGCTCATTAATTTGCCGAAAATCCACAATAACAAAATGTTCGGCATCAGATGCTTCATTCTTTTCTACAACAGATAATTTCTGTAGCCTAATATTGCCTGCAATATAATTTTCCGAACCGCTGCAGTCAGCAACTTCATCACTGTTTTTACGCCACCGTTTTCTACTCATTTCTATCGCTCGCAAATTCTTACGTTTCTGTCGAGGCATATCAAAATTTAGCCGATTAATATAAACAAATATATATTCTGAGCTGAGTAAGAGAAAAAAAATCC
>KK119558.1:404182-434245 GCA_000611955.2 Stegodyphus mimosarum
CACTTTTTTTAAAAGAAGAATCGAGTTTTTTTTTTCTTTTTTTTTTTTTTGATTTAATATAGATATTAAAAACTCGATTTTTACCTTCTATATTTTGTTTTTTAAATTCAGAATTTTGTTCCTATTTGAGTGTAAAAAAAGTAAAACGATTCCCTGAACATATTTGCAATTTAGAACAATTTATTATTTATTCGAATCGATAAACTATTCAAAAATGCGTCAAAAAGTAAAGAATGTAATTCAGCGGTTTTCTTTTCTGCAGAAGAATATACTTTCTTAGAATAAATAGGGCGACTTTCTGTACTGCTGGCTCGAACATCATTATTCACGCAGCCTGAACTACTTGCTATGCAAGAAAGCTTCTGGCGTCGAGGCTTATAATTTACTTTTCCTGTCGTGCCCGATAGCAGCAGAAGACAACATTAGGGAAAGTCTACCTCCGCCAAGTCCCCGATATCACTCCTTCTGACCCAATACGTGACCTAGAAAGTATGAACTCTTGTTCCATAGTAAATCAATGAAAAAAAATTCAATAAAAATTGAAGTTTCCCTATGGTAAAGGAATAGTGTTTTACCTTTTTTCATAAGATTTTTCAGTGAAAATGAAAACTCCGTCGTAAAAAGAAAAATAAAAGCAGAACATAAAAAAGAAGTTTGTAATAAATCTGAAACAAAATTGAACTGGTATGAGAGAAAAATGAAATGACCTTATGCTATGCTTTTTAGAGCAGAATATGTAAGAGAGGGACGAAAGCTTTAAAAATAAATGCATGTTTCGGAGCAATGAATTTTAAAATGCGGAGAAATATGTATAAAAGAATCCTGTTTCGCGACCAAGAACTGCTAGAAAAGCTAGAGGTATTTCTGAAAGCAGGATAAATTTACGATATACTTCTAACTTATAATCTTAATAAATACAGGCATAGTTTCCAACGAAATATTTCATCAAGAAGTATAAAATATAGAATAATTTTCTTTTAAAATACTCTGCTTGCAATTAAAACTTAGTGGAAAATTTTTTATTCAAATAGTTTTTCAAAAATGGAAAATTTTATGTAGAATGTTTTACAGTAAATCCTTTTAAATATCAGAAATGAACTCTTCCTTTACGTGACATTTCCTAAGTTTACTGCCGAAAGTTTAATCTAAAAATAATTTTCGGAAAGATTATAAGAAACAGAACAAAATATCGCAATTTAATTTAAAATTTTAAATTAAAATCTTGAAGACGTATCAAAATACATACGTAGATATAAATTATTTCCTATCTCTGATGAAATCTATTATTATTTCATTACTTGTCTGAAATTATTGTTTTAACATTGCCCAAACATGGTTGTTTTTGTCATTTAAAACACTTCTGTAATCAGTAGTATATCACTACTATCCATGATTGGGAAAAAAAGCCTAAATAAGGACTTTTATGCCGGGAGTATATATATATATGTAAGATATATTAAAATGCGATTGCTATGCTAAAAAATGATTGAAGACCTCAAAATTGACTATTCGAAATTTTATGTTCTTCCCCATTAGTTCATCTATTCTCTCAAATTCGAGATCTTTCCGCGCTACGTAACACTGCTTGCAAAAGGAAACTAAAACCTAAAATTAACCAATTGTGGCTTAGCTGCACATATACACTTATCTAGTATAAATACCACTTCGCGGGCAATTACGTCATTACCAATGGGATAACGACCTTGTTAAAGTTTGGGATTGGCTTTCACAAGTCATGTGACTCTTTGAACGTAGTCTCGGAACTATACTGTAACAGCTCACTCTTAGCTACGATGTCAACGATGTAGTTGCTATCAACTCATGATTAAGAACGATTTGATTTTGTATGCTACTTGCTAATTAAGTTTAAACGAACATCCTGCCTATTTTTGCTTAAATTTCTTTGCCTTAAAACTGTTGATTTATGCCATTTGGGGAATAAAATTACCGTAGTATGCCATGCATTAACAGAATGATTTCCTGCTTCCTGCAACTCTAAAGATTATTGCCTGAGTTCAAGTTCAAATGTCATTGATGTAACAATGCCAGTTTAATATTGCTAATCTAATTATGCTTATCCTTCTCGCCTCCAGGTGTTGATGCCAAAGAGCATCATTTCTTAATTACTACCGCTATTGGCCAATGGCAATCAGTTTGATTTACTAATCAAGACATAGAAGTCGATATTAGTCGTAGATTGAAGATCACAAGATTACGTCATTAATTTTCCCAACTTCTGTCATGCAAACACCTCCGCGCTGCTATTCTTTCCTGTCAAAGATGCTTACGTCGTACTTTTAAAACCGTGTACATAAAAGTTAATGTATTCAACTATGATTAAAAAGTATATTTCCTACAAAAAAGTGACTTGATATGAGTGAAAATAAAGGTTGTGATACTTCAAGCTCAGTTTGATTAGCTGCATCATCATGCCTTCACCCTCAGCCACTACGACTGCATTAAAATATTACATATATATGTGATATTTGCAGTCGAGAGTCCGTATGTTTTCGTAGCGAATGGAAAGGCTGCAGACTAACGACAGATGAATTTCACTTTAAGAACTCCACATCTTTATTCGATTAAAATGACAACTCATTTTTCTTTACACGAAGATTACATATTCGATAATAATTTAAATAGTAATACTAATAAATTTAGAACTTCTGCGTTATAGACATTTTTAACAAAGTAAAGCGTTTCTATACCAGGGAATAGCAGAAAGCGATGGCGCGTAGAGCTATTTATAGTAGCGGTTACATAACAGGCGAGAGAGCTCTGGAAAGTACTGGACTAGGGGGAAGATCTTGAAATCACGGAAAGTTAATTAGAGGTTGCTGTTTACGTAGAGCAAAGCCATCGTAATTTTTTATATTTTACATAAATATTGTTGCGTGCGTACGGGTTCGTTATGGATTGAATGCACAAGTCGTAAAAATTTAACAAAAATTTATTCTTTCCACAAGAAATAAATCAAAATGCTGAAATATGTATTTCTTCGGAGATATTCGCACAATATCACAATATCTCAAACGTTTAGCAAAAACTCAGTTCAAAACAGATAAAATAATTCTATCTCATAGCGAAATCGCTACAATCAATAACAGCATTAAGTAAACAAACAGCAGTTCGCTTTTTACAGCTACAACTACAACAACAACTGAGATGAGGTGTTTCAATTCGGCTTTTATAAGCTTTTTAATTATCACTAGAACAATTCCGATTTTTTTAGATTTTTCTAGATGGCAACAGTCATTACGAGATATTTATTTATTAAACATTAAATGCACGCGCTCTTTTATTTTTATTATTATTTTTTCACGTAGCTTTCTCTTCAAAAATCGTCTGCGTTGCAGGGGAAATATAAAGTAATTTCAATTGCAATTCTAAATAAATAGCCAAATAAATGTGAAATTCGTAACAATATAATCCCGGCTTATTCACTTCCCTGCAGAACCTTTCAGTTAAACATTTTTTTTTCTTACTGGTTTCTTATTTGTAATCTGTTTGTTTACATATATATATATATATATATATATATATGTATGTACGTATTCACATACGTACAGACGTCACTAAAAGTCCCTTTCGAATTCATTAAAAATCAATTTTATAATCCCTTTCGGAGATTGTCTGACCTGGATACCACATGACTTCCTTGCACTGCCTGATAAATTTCCTGAAGTTTTTGCTGCTGTTCATTTAAACTTATTTACTCGAATTTTACTAGCGATAAATTTCTCATTCATTTAATTCCGTTCTCACAACGCAAAGCAAAAATACATAGAAACTTATAACACATTCATTAAAAATTGTAAAATACAGATAAACATAAAACAGAAATACAGTTAAAAACTGCAAGAAAAAGAATTTTCGTAATTAAAATTAGAGTCTCTAAGCAAAAACAAGCAATTAGGCCTACGAACAGGAAGACAAAATTTTCGATGCACGAAATGGAAAGTTAATTTTGATTTAAACTTTAAAACTGTTGTTACTGCAACTATTTCATGCAGATGAATTAAAGTCATAAAATCCTGAACCTGCACATCAGAATAACATAATTCAATAGTTTTTTTACAGTTATTGAAAAGCCAAAAATGCGCAATTTATCAGCATATAAGTATACAAAACTGAGCTACCGGGAAGGGTACTAGAGTCGGAATATATATATATATATATATATGCATGTATTTATATACGTTTGATGTGGTCGATTGCAAGGAAAAATGGGTGTGCAGAACCAGATGCCATACTAGTCCTATATGCAAAACTTAAAGTTTCTACGGCTACTCATTTATGAGTTATGGGAGATACATTTATACGTACGTAGGTACGTCCATGCAGACGTTTTGAAAAAATTCTTCTGAATCCCTTTTAAATCCATTTTACTATCCATTTCGAGAAAAAATGTCGTTATTACCTGTCCGTGAGGTGCAGATTTCACGCAAAAAAAATCGTTTAAATGGATTCGAGAGAGGTCAAAATGTATGCTTTCTTGAAATAGAATAGCCGATATTTCGTCATTACAATAGCTCATTATTATAGAGCCCAGATTGCTGTTACGCTCTTTCGAGCAAACTGCGTACTTTGTTATAGCCAGGATTATTTAAAATTAATCATTTTCCTAATTTAATTATTCAAAATAGCAGCATTCAAACTTTCAGTTCTTCTATCTTAGGAGGAAAAGAAATTGGCGAATTCCTAAAACTATTTTTAAATATTTAATGCGTAAATTATATATTTAAAATGCCTACTTTTTACGATTTTCTTAAAATTTTTCGCTGTGAATATTATTACACATGCTAAATATTTTATTTAAAAATTTTAAAAAGTTTATTTTTAAATCTTGCAAATTTTCCTGAAAATTATTAATGAAGTTATATCAGTATTTCATTTTTGCAAACCAATTAAAATACAGTTTTTTACATATACAGTAGTATGATTTGTTAAATCTAATAACTTCACTAATGACTATGTTTAACAAAGAACAGGTGAGGTAGGCTAAAAAAGAACAGCTCCATATCTCCCATGCTAAAGTTCGGCTGATGAAATTAATATCTCGGAAGCACGACTTAAGATATATATTAAGATTACATGTTCTAATACAGGTATTTTGACAAAAAAAAACGTACTTTTTCTGCAATGATATCGTCGTTGCTTTTCATATTTCGATTATACGACTAAAATTCTGCATAAATATTAAATTTGGTGATAAACTTATAGAAAAATTAAAACATTTATCTTGGCGCATTTTTTTCAGTTTGCGCCAAAGATAATTCCCTTGGCGAAAAACTTAATGCCCCCATGGTAACCAATTTTACTGTGCATGAGCGGAAAAAAAGGTGCATCATTCATTCTTTCAAATTATTTTAACAAAGTGCGTAAACCACATCTGGCGTTGTTATCGCTTATAACCAATATATCAAATTTCAAAACAAGCCAATGTATAAATTCACATATATCAGGGAAAATGTGGAATAAAAACTCCACTTTTTTGTAGATATGCGTAGAAATATATCTACTTTAAGGTAATGGTAAAAATTTTATAAATCAAATTTTTTCGAAAAATTTATGAAATTATTAAATAAAACAAATTTTAAAAATAATCAGAAAATATCTGTGAATTTTGTTTGGACTTAACATAAATTTCGAATTGTGAAAGAACAAATCGTGCAACTTTCATTAACACTGAAGAGCCAAACTTTTGGGAGTGAATTTTTGAAAAACTACTCGTGAGATTTTTACAGTACTTGGCACTTTAGCATAAGTTGAGTTGTTGAATCGAAATGTAGAAAACATGCGTCATGGTATTTCGGAAAAAGTCCAATTTTATATCAAAATAACTATGCTAGATATAAATCCAATATATATTCTAAGTCGCGCTTTCGAGACATAAAAAACTCAAGTTAAATTTCATCAGTCGGCTCAATAGAACGGGAGATATAGAACTTACCCATTTTTTTTAGCCCAAAGGAGCGTTTTCTCAGAAGGGCTATCAATTTCGTTTCGGCATTTTGTCTCTGTTCACTATAAACGGCGAATCAAGTTTGAAATTGCTACCACCAAATATTATCGCCCTGTGTTATATTTAAAAAAATTAAATTATGAAATACCTGCACAAATGTATGTATGTTTCCCGCATTGGGATAAATCAACGGTACCTAGAGCTATCGAATTTTGAATAACGAATATCCACCCGAATATGGGCATCTAGAAGCCCCAATTTGAAATTCGTTTTGTTATCTATTTCGTATTTTGTAAAGCATTTATGAGTTTTGATTAAGAAACTCAACGATTTCAAAGCGAGAAATGGCAACAATGTACGAAAAAAAAAACATTTTTTGTGCCAGCGCGCGAGACTGTTTGTCAGAAATTCTAAAGATATGCTCTTTTAAATTATTTTGCCATATCGTTATTAAATTGAATTTTATGATTTAAGTGCGACGAACATGATATTTAATAAATAACGGTAACACATAAAAAGTTAAAATAACAAAAAAAAATGCCCCTTTGGATGTAATTTTAAGTCTGAAAGTTTTCAGTTTTTTTTTTTCTTTGTGAGTGTGTGTGTGTGTGCAAGGTGTAAATTATAACGAAATAAACTTTCTTAAAGTAAAGAATAACAACAATTTTGTACAGTTTTGCTCGCGAAAGCTTGTAATACTGAAAAGAACTTTAGATTATTTTCCGATATTGAAGCAAACTAGAGTAAATATTGTAATCTAGTGTAGTTTGCAAGAAATTTTGGAAAACCCTATTTGTATAAAAAAAAAGTACATAAAAAATCGTTAATGAAAGGCATGCATCTTTAATGTCATTTTTCGCTTGGCTAATAAATAAGCATATAACACTTTACTAAGTTTCCTCACCTGCCTAAAGAAAATATAATCTCCATGACAACAAATAAAATGTATAAGGAGACTAAAGCCTTCTCAAATATTTAGTTTTTCCTTCCGTTGATCACCTATTATGCGATAGAAATTAATCCTTTATGTCAAACTAAAAAAACTCGAAAGAAAAGAAAACACGCGCTTAAATTAAATGCCGGAAAATCCTTATATCTTTGCGTGGAAAATATCTTTTTAGCTCGTAGAAAAATGCATCGTATATCGGTATCAGCAGCCATTTTTTATTAAAACATTTACTTTTTTATAAGAGATAAATGAGTACCGAAATTTTCATAAATATCTTATGCGTGAAACGAAGAAAAATTAGCGCTTCTTTCATCCAAAATAGAGTGATTTTAGAGCAAGAAAAAACGTTTTCTCCCTCGCGTTTTATATGCTCACCTGAAGTGCTTTATTATTAATTCTTGAAAACCGTTGCAAGCTTATTTGAAGGGATACTCGATAATGATTTTTGAGTCTGCGAATGATTAGTTTTCAGATTTGTGTTGTCTCTTATGTGTAAAATGGGTACATGATATTAAATAAGATTTTGCACCTGAGAATTTATAAAATACCATTTAATGTATCCATATTGTTCATTAACTTAGATGAAGATGTTAATAAAGTACTTGGGCATACCTTGGCCTTTATGATTCTCAGGAAAATCTTAACATATAATGTTAATTTAGTTTTCGAATGAAATATCAAGATCAAGATCAAGATAGTACTTTCGGTTCAAGGTGTCAACTACTAATGAGTTTTAACCTATATATCAAGTAAGGCCGGAGGCCGCTCACTTTTGTTTAGATAAATCAGAGGTGCTTAGCGCCGCGCCCTTAGGCGAAAGAATGGTCTATGTGGCAAAGTCATACAGGAAGGCAGTCATGAAACTATAAATTGATATACTTTTGTAGATGTAGAAACATTCGAAAAATTTTTGAGCAGGTGCTGGGTGCGTGCTATTTGCAGTGAGGAATTGAGTGACTGAAATGAACATGAGATACGGAGAGTAAGTCAGAATCAAATCACGTAACCTGAGGTCGCGTTCTGGTTCGTTGATAAATACTGCTGTATTACTCAAAGTTTTATTAATTTAAGAGTAAATAACTCTTGTAGGCCTATAGTATTGCAATCTACTACATAATAATGATCTAATAACTATGGAGAGGTGAGTTTTATGCTACGTAATTCTTGTTTAATTAGATAGAATTTGATTATTCCTTTTTTGGGCTTGGGGGTCACATGGACCAATCATGTTGCAGGATAATCTGTTAAGCGATTTCAAGACGAAAAATAATAGTCCATAAGGCTATTTCAAATTACTCTTCACAAAGTCCGTAATTTGGCTTTGCCAGATAATAAAAATACACTTAAAACTCAACACAAAAATAGTTAATCATATCACGAATTCTTGAGTATATGAAATGCAATTAAATACTGGGTACTATTTACAATATGTACACTTTCACCACTTTGAGTTGTGATGAATAGAACGTGGTCGCTTAACCAGATTTTCTTCTGTTGGATCATAGTTTGCGAGATTTTTAATAGCATTATATGGTGAATTCTGAACTTGGATAAAGAATTTGTGCGAAATTATTAAGATCTGTTCTTGTATTTCAGGAATCTTCAGGTCTTGATACAGCTGGATATTTCTAATAAACCAGGGTGCTGAGGTTATTGAGCGTAGAATTTTATTCTGTAGATAGCTAAGTTTCTTTCTATGGGTTTTGCAAGCCGTGGCCCAAGTGGGGACTGCGTATAAGAGAATTGGTCGAATAAGCATCAGGTAAAGATTGCGTTTAGTATTCAGATTTAATTTAGAATTTTTCCCTAGAAGCGGGTAAAGAGCCATAAAAGCTGCATTAGCTTTGTTGGTGATATAACTGATGTGTTCTTTGAAAGTGAGCTGTGCATCAATATACACTCCAAGATATTTGTACGAATTGGCCGAAGGGATAAGAGTATCATGAATTTTTATATTGATATCCAGAGGGTAGTTTTTCTTATATCTTCTGTACATAACTATACAGCATTTGGTGGGATTAAGATTGATTTTCCATCTGGTGCACCATTTTTCTATTATTTTAATTTGGCTATTCAGTTTGTCTATTGCATGTTGCGGGTTTAAGGAATTAGTAAGTATTACCGTATCATCGGCATATTTAAGGATTTTTGCATTTTGCGGCTTGGGCATGTCACTTGCATATAGATTAAAGTTTGCTGGAGAGATGACGGAACCTTGAGGTAGTCCTCTATGAATATTTTTATGTGTGGACAAAGCATCACCACAGCGGACTTGGAAGGTACGATCTTCTAAATAGGAAATCATGAGATTTAAGAAACTTGAAGGAGGGTTTAATTTCGATAACTTGCATATTAAACCAGCATGCCACACTCGATCGAAGGCCTTTTCGAAGTCGAGGTAGCATGCGGCAACTCCGTTTTTCTTCTGAAATTCTACGGCAATGAATTCTATGAGATTAAGAATTTGATGCGATGTTGAATGAGCTTTTTTAAACCCGAACTGCTGATCGTCTGTATCAATTAATTTGTCAGTGAAAATTTGGAGTCTTGAGGCAATTACGCGTTCAAACACTTTGCTGATAGCGGGTAGAAGGCTGATAGGTCGATAGGTGGATACTTCTTTTGGATTTTTGCCTGGTTTCGGGATCATTATTACAATTGAATGTTTCCATTTTTTCGGAAAATAAGAGAGCACAAATAATTAAATTGCACAGTAGAATTATACAGTTTTTCGCTAGAACTTTAAGGGCTTCATTACTTATGTTGTCAAAGCCTCTGGCTTTTTTATTCTTTAGCTTCCTGAGGATTTCTTGGATTTCTTTGGGGGAGGTAAATTTTACATAATCTCTGTTGCTTTTAAGTTTAATTTCTTCGACTTCGTTATTGATAGTATAGTCAAAAGGACTGATTTCTTCATGTTTCTCGAAAACTTTTTCAAGGCTCTCCGCCATGACTTCAGCGATTTCCGTTTCTGAGTTGTGTGTCATACCTCTGTGCGTAATAGGGTGATGAAGATTTGCTTGGTTATTGCGAAGGGATCTTGCAATTTTCCAAACCATGTTGGGTTGCATTTCTAAATTTTCAAGAAAAGAGTCCCATTTATTGGAGCGATAGCTAATTATTTCCTGTGAAATTTGACGAGTGAGGTAATTCACGTGAGTCTTGTCGTTTGGATCTCTTGTGAGTTGCCAATTTTTCCTGCATCTATTTCTTTCTTTTATAAGGTTTAAAATATAATTCGGGAGTTCTTGCGGAGAGTAATTTTTCTGCGTATAAGTTGCTGTGGCCAGTGCCTTTTGAATATGTCCGTTAAATTTGTTAATTTCATTTTCAACTTCTTCGGGATGGTTAATTACTATGCTACTGGGGATATTAATAAGTTCATTTTTATAGATAGTCCAGTTAACTTTAATCTTCGGTTTAATGAGAGGTGGGTAGAAACCATAAAAATCGAATTTTACAGGGAAATGATCAGAGGATAATTCTTCCGTCACTTCTAAGTATGGAGTAGAGTGAATATTTTTCAGTATCAGGATGTCAAGGATATCCCCTCTTCCATTAAAGTGATATCTCGTTGGAACATCTGGAGCGATGATTCTGATGTTGCTATTGAGTGCATAGTTATTAAGAATATTTCCGTTGTTGTTATTGATGCTGCAATTCCAGTTTGTATTCTTGGCGTTCATATCGCCGGCGATCAGGGTTGGGTAATCAAAATTGGTCAGGTTATCTAAGTGAGAATTAGTTAAAGTATTCCTGGGTGGGTTATATACTGAAATAAACAAGAAAGGAACGTTCGAATGAAATATGTGGTTTATTATTCCTTATATAGTCTACTGTATAATATAATATTTCCATCTCTCGTCAAGTATCTCCTTAACATTTAAATTCTGCAAAGTCTTTAAGTATTTACATAATTTTCAACTACTTCCAGTCGTACAGAAAACAAGCTTCCCTAAATTTTAAAATACATTCCTCCTTTTAGTAGTTGTTTGCATCTTACCAATTGGTTTCCTCAGGGATTTTGGGTGCATGTACTTTGTTTGATGAATCAATAATAGTGAAGAGCTTTAAGAAGATAATGATATCTAGTGGCTCTTATTGCTTCTGAAGATCATTGCACGTGGGAAGACAGATTGAACGGTGACGAGAGGATTACAAGGGTGACAATGGCGACGACCTGCAAGCTGTCTCAAACGATAAAAACAGCAGTTCCAGCAGCATTAAATAATTTGAGGCCTAAGGATTAGCAGTGCAAAGAAATAAAAGTGGGCGAGAGTCAGGATATAGAAAGTAGAAATGAAGATATTTTATTAGATATTGTAATATTAATATTACTATGTATTCTTGATTGCAATATTAATATTAATGTATTCTGACACAAATGAAGGTTTCTTTTAATTAATTATATTGTGATGATTGGCGACAGTTTATGCACGAATACGCTTCAGTTTTTTTTTTGTTCTTACTGTACGGAAACTAAATTATTTGCATAATTTTCCCCTTTCAAATTTTGGTTGACAAAAAAATAAAAAAAAAGAAGGTCTTGAATAGAACTGTAAAATATACTTTGTAATATGTTGCAATTTTCTATAACATATTTTAATTTTTCTTGCAAAATATGCGTTGTTTTTTATTTTATAATATAGAGTTATAACTTATTTCACTCACTTAATTTACTGTTCGGGCTACATTGGCAATCGAATTTTACGAAATATCCCCAATTTAAATGTTTTAAAAGAAAATGTGGAAACATTAGTTAGTATTTTTAAGCCTTGAATATATGAAAATATTACAATAATTATGAAAGAAGATATAAGTATATGGCAGCTTTCTCGAAGGTTTTAATTCTTAGGAAAAATTTAACCACAGAGAAAATATGACAAACTTCAAGCATATTGCCATATCAGTGGCAATTGCCATCTCAGTTCAATTCCACGCACATTACCATATTCAATTCCATCACTAAATTTTAATGGCAAAACTCGAATATTGTCATTGTGGTAGAGAAATTTACGAAATGTTTTGGCTTGACGACGATGAAATATAATAAGATATTTATGGATGATTTAAATTGTATTCCTTCTAACAGAATGTCTCTTCTAATTTTCCAAATTGAAATAAGTGCCGTTTGGTTTCCTGACCTCTCTATCAGAGACGGTCTAGCTAGTGCCTTGTGGAGACGTTAGTTTATTTCGAAGAAGGGAATGTGAAAAATGAGCAATGCTCTCTCCGGAACTTGAACCTCGGACTTCTCGAATACGCGCCGAGTGTGCTGACCATTACACCACGAAGGCATACTAAGAAGGCGGGAGAAATAGCTTACATACTTCCCTTTTTAAAGGGCGACTGGCGGTTAGGGGACCCAAACACCAAAGCCTAGAATCCTGGTGGTGAGGAATCATCATCCATCACCAGTTTTAGTTCGGGCGCCACAGTAGAGACATTACGTTATTTCAAAGCAGAAGACATGTAAAATGAGAAATGCCAGCGCCAGAACTTGAACCTCGGACCTGTCGAATACGCGCCTAGTGTGCTGACCGTTACCCCACGAAGGCATGCTAAGTAGGTGGGAGAAATAACCTTAAGTATTTATCAGGATGACTAAATACTGAACGAAGTTTTCAGGACTTTCGGTCAAGTTAATGATCATCCTTGGTGGCGTTAATGTCAAAGTTAGTCATTCCTGCCTCCCATTACTCAAATTCCATTGCATCATTTTCATTTCCAACATCCTCCTGCTTCACTGGCTATTTTCCTTATATATATATCTATATATATAGATATATATATTACGAGTAGTATATCTTAAGTATCAATCTTGCTTTTCTTGATAATTCAAATTATATCCATTATTTAATATGACGCAATATGTATTTCCTTTTTGGAGGCCTAATAGCATACAGAATGCTGCTCCATGTGAATTAACGACAATTTCTTCTCCCATTCAAACCCCGTTACCTTTAATTTTCTTCAACTAAAGTGACAAAAAAAACCGCTATTTTTCCCTTCTTATAGTGGCTACATTTATTCCAAATTATATAGACAGCTTATACAAGTAAATTAGCCTACAAAGAATAGACAAGATCACGTGAATCCAAAAGAAGGTTTCATTTCCATTAAATCTAATTTAGATATCGGTATGTTATTACATTTGTTTCTATGTTTGCCTTTTTAGTATTCCTTTTTTAAAGCATCACATTTTTATCTGCAAAACATGTTACACAAATCTGTGAACAATAAAACTTATGCTGGAGTTTTTACTAATTTTGAGAAAAAAGGAACATTTTTCGTTTTTAAAAACCATATCTAAGAAGAAATCACAAACTAACTCCTACAGTATTGGCAATGACCATGCACAGAATCTAACAAATATACTTTTAGTTTTCGAGTTCAATCATACTAGCATGAAAGTTTGATTATATTTATTTCTCTTCTTGAATGTTAAAAATATTGATGGAAGTATTTACTTTTAATGAATACATTTTAAAAACAAATTTGATACGTAATTTATTGATGCGTAAAGTCTCTCTTGTTATTTGCGAAGCATTCGTGATTTATTTCAATTTCTTCAGCTCGTTGTGAAATATCCATTTCATCTATAATGAGCTTACGTGTATTTTTCTTCTTTCTTTATTTTTTCAGGCTTCTATTTTAAAGTTCATTTATTTTTCCTTCGTTTTCTTATACATGAGTATGTACAAAAGTTCCTATAATATAATGGTGTTTTCGTCCATGCGAGTTCAAGCTTATATAATGTAACTACGAAAAAGGATTAACAGTGTTTCCAATATAAATTATTACATCACTTCAATTCTTAAATACGTATTATGTTTAAATTTTATTGTTTCGTACTATAGAACGTATACGTGTTGTGGGGTTCCACCCTTCTATTTCACAGTTCAACGTGGGAAACCCCTTACACTAATAAGCGAATAATCGCTTGAGTGTGTGAACAGAAACATAAGACTCAAGAAGGGTTAAATACCCTTTATTTCTCAAAATATAGATGAACACAGTCTGCTCCTGTCTCGGAGCGTACAGCAAAGCCTCCACTTGGGCTTGAAGAAGAACAATTAATAAGACTTTAAACTTAACTAACGCTTAACTAAAAGATATAGCCGAAGCTATGAAGTTTCTAAGTAGTTGGCCCCTAAATCTCAATTACGTCTGCGAAGCTATCAAGGGCCTAAAGTATGGCCGAACGTAGTAATAGCTTAGGCGTAGCCAAAGGCAAACGCGCGCTAGTCAGGAACTCGGACTCTCTATCGAAGTCAGTGAAGCATCGACTTTAATGTTACTCTTACTCATTTGGATTTAACGCTTTTCTGAAAATACATTCTGTTAGGAAATTGTAAGCTGAAGCTAGAAGGAATATAAAAGGTGCATAAACTTAGTAACTGTTATAGAATTAGGATAAACCTTACACTGTTTCAATGTTTTGATTAAATTATGACGTAATGTTATTCATCGTTGAAGATATAATCATGGAAAGAAAATTAATCGATTACAAGTATTCCCGTGGTAGATATTTCCTTGGTAATTTTGCATACTTTTCACCTGAATTACGCATATCCGTTACTTTGAACAGCCACCATTACATCATTCAGATTTTAATGCTTTTTACTATCTCATACCTACAGTTTCCTCCTCGACCAATCTTTCAACAGGCTGTAGGAGACCGTACGTTGTTCACGCTGTCCTGAATTCCTTCCATATACAAGTCAGGTTAGGCTGAAGTACAGGAGACAGGAGACCATCAATAGAGCGGCTGCACCATCTTTTCGACTTTCAGCTTTTGTGCTCTATTGATGGAAACTATCCACCATCCGCTATCAGCGGCATTTATTTGAAATAAAATTTTACAGAGTTACAATGAATATACAAATATACATATGACATACAGAGGCTGTTTCCAATAAAGTTCATAACAAAAATATTAAGAGAATTGTTACATGTGTTGAAAAATTTATGTTTACAGATATTTATATATTAATTTTGAAGAATAACCAAATTATATACTATAAAATATCATTATACATTTTAAAGAATTTAGACAAATATAATTTAGAAATATATAAGCCAAATTAAAAAAAAGAATGAGAAAAACACTAAATATAGAAAAAAATTAAATCAGTCTAGAAATAATTTAGTAGTCTGTAACTGTAGAGATAAGTAAAAGGTAAAAGGTAAACAATCCTTGAGCAGCAAAGTATGTCTTGAATATATGAAAAGAACAGTCCTTGAGTCGTAGTCTTTAAATTAAAAATATTTGAGTAGTAATTAATTGAAGTCAAGATAATTGACATATAAACATGTACAATTATGAAGACAGTAAAATTAGAGAGGACGTAATTAGGATAATTAAATTTTCTACATTAATAAATTCAGGAAAATCATGATGATTTCATATTACACGAAGTTTTGAGAAAGTATGAATCCTTAGTTTACAGAAGTTCCCAAGTGGGAGGGAGTAAGCTATGTAAATATTTATGGCGCTTTGAGATTGTCACAATTTAAAGATAGATAAGTTATAAGTGACTGCAATTTTTTACGAAGTATATTACTTTTCTTAAATTGCTTGAACCAAAGAGGAGCAGATGTTGCATTATATGGTTTAAGATGAAATTCTTTAGTAATTTCACAGTGAAACAGATAATGGTCTATTGTTCCATCGTGTCCACAAATGCATTGGCTTGAAGAATGTAATCCAAATCTATGCAGGTAGAAAGGAAATGGACCATGACCTGTGAGTAGAATTGTGATTGCACGTTCAGTAGATATTAGATTTCTTGAAGGAGTTGGAATAAATAAAAAGGTGCGTCTGCCTGTCGTATCAGAGATCCATTTTTCTTTCCAAAGGGTTTTGAGATCATCTTCTAGTTCGTTATTCAAATATGACAGAGGATATGGTAGAAAATGTTGGGGAAGTGAAGGATTATTTGCTGCATATTTTGCCAATTGGTCTGCCATTTCATTGCCAGTTGTACCTGAGTGAGCTTTAGTCCATTTAAATTTTGGTCTGAGATTAAGTGTAAATAGAGATAGAAGATGATGTATGCGACGTACTATTGGAGATCTGCTATGGCCAATTATTGCAAAGATGCTAGATGCACTATCAGTAATTATGATACTTGTTAGTGAAGTATCTTTCGCATACTTTATTGCTTCTTCTATTGCAAAAAGTTCTGCTTGGAAGACCGTATTATTTTGATAAAGACGAAAATACCTTTGTTTTAATATATTATTATTTTGGAATACACAATAAGCACTGCCAACGCCTGAATCTGATTTGGAGCCATCAGTATAAATTTGAAGATTGAAATTATAAATTGATGAAGTTGCAATTAAAGATTTTGTAATAAATTGAGAAGGTTTTAAATACAGATTGTGTTCTAGGAATTCATAATTATTTGGAGAGTAAAGGTTATTGTTAAATGAGCTTGTGATACGTAATCTTGAGACTTGGACTTTTGTGGCTTCTTTTTTGATTGAAAGATTGATGGGTGGTATACCAGTGATGATTTGAAGTGCATTTGTAGGAGTAGTTCTGTATGCTTTCGATATTAATAACAGAAATGGTCTTTGAGCGGATTGTAAGTGTCGTTGAGCGTGGGTGTTCAAGTTATTACCCCAGGCAGAGGCTCCATGAAGAAGTATTTTTTCAATTACTGTAGAGTACCATATTTTTTGGAATATTGGATTGATGCCCCAAGTACTTGAACAAGTGGAGCGTAGTGAATTGGAAAGTATAAGCGTTTTGGTTTTTAAGTATTTGATATGTTGATGCCACGACAGATGGTTGTCTATTACTATGCCAAGATAAGTTAAGCTTTTATCAAATTTGATTTTATTTTGAGATAATTTTATAATAGGATTTCTTATATTTCTTGCTGAAGATCCTGTTTTTGGTATATATAGAGCTCTGCACTTTTCTACTGAAATTTTGAGTTGATATTGTTTAGCCCAATTGCTGAAGATAACTAATGAATTATTAGAATTTTCTTCTATCATTTTTCGATTACTGCCGCAGACTATAAGAAGAAAGTCATCAGCATAGGCCTGTGCATGAGTATGAGGAATATGATCATATGAGAATAATACGGTATTGGCGATTAAGTTCCAAAGGGTTGGTCCCAGGCATGAGCCTTGTGGACAGCCCTTGGTAATTTTATAATTTATTATACCACTGTTTGAAGTATATTGTAGATTTCTATTATGTAGGTAGTCTTCTATTAATCGTAAAATATCTTGAGGACAGTCGATTGACTTGAGGATGTTGATTATATCTTTCCATCTTATTGAGTCGAAAGCACATTGAATATCCAATGAAATTATTATTGAGTGCCGTTTTTGATGTTTATTGAATTGGATAACCTCTAAGAGTTTCTGAAAAGCGTGATCGACTGATTTATTTGGGATGAATCCAAATTGGTTTTCGTGGATAATTCTATTTTTATGTAAATGATAAGATAGTCTTGATAATATGATTTTTTCTAGTAATTTTCCAAGGGAGGGGAGGAGACAGATTGGTCTGTAAGATAAAGGATTGTTCATGGGTTTATTCTTTTTGAGAAATAAAACTATTTCTGCATTTTTTAAAACTGTAGGAAAGGTATTGAATTTCCAACAAGCTGTAATAAATGATTTGATGATAATTTTATTAGAGTAAAAAATTTGTTTTAAGATGATATTGTCTATTCCGTCTGGACCTGGAGCCTTTTTATCATTTAGTTTTTTTATGATAAAGTCTATTTCATCCAAGTTTGGAATATTTTCGCTATTATAAATTGCATTATCTTCTCTATTTGAATGATATGGATCATCTTCTTGTGGAAATAGTTCTGAAATGATTTTGAGAGCGACATCTGCAGAGGAACTAGTTCCAGGAAAGTTGAACATTGATAATGTTGCTGGATTAGATAATTTATTATAAGCCATTTTAAAGGCAGATCCATAAAGATTAGATGTATTATTGCAGAAATTTTTCCAACTGGTAATTTTAGCTTGTCTGACATTTCTTTTGTAAAGAGCTCTAGCTTTTTGAAATTGAATTTTGTAGTAACTTCTTTCCTCATCATCCAAACAAGACGTAAACCTCCTGCGGAGGCCTCTTACTTTACTACGTTCCTCAGTTAACTTTGTATTCCACCAATTTAATTTAAGTTTATTAGAAACTGATCTTTTTTTATAAGTGGAGTTACATATGTTATGAATAATATTAATGAAGTATTCAACAGAATTGTTGACATCATTTTTTGAAGAAACAGAATTAAATGACGAGATGATACTTTTAGAGTGATTTCGTAGTATTGTTCTGAATTGGCGATGGCCTCCATATTGTGTCTTGAATCTATGTTTAATTGTATAAATAATATTTGCGTGTAGGTTAAAGGTAATGAAGCGGTGGTCACTTAACGATTCTTGCTCGGAAACAGACCAGTTGTTAATCAGAGCTGCTATGTTAGAAGATGCTAGAGTGAGGTCTATCCATCCTTGTCCGAAAGGTGTAAAGAAGGTTGGAGGACTATTGCAATTATTTAAGATTGCGAGATTGTTTTCATGGATAAAGTCTAAAAGAAGTCGGCCTCTATTATTTTCATTAGGTGCTCCCCAGACTTGACTTTGTGCGTTGAAGTCACCTGCTATTATGTGATGAGAATGAGCAGGCAGATGAATTGTGTCTAGTTCTTGAAATATGTCTTGTAGATCGATGGAAGGAGGAGCATAAACAGAGGTACAGTAAAGTGGTAAGTTATTATTTTCTATTTTGATTGTTACTGTGTGGAGAGTAATATGCGCAGTAATTGGTTTTAATGGTCCATTATAAATTATTGTGGATTTGTTGGAGTAAGAAAGAATAGAGAATAGGTCAGTAGGAATTTCTAATTTTTGGTTTGGAAGGATGTAAGGCTCTTGAGCAAAAATTATTTGTATATTCTCTTCTTTGACATATTGCAGAGCATTTGGGAGTGTGATTTTTGATCTTTGGAGATTTATTTGTAGCATTTTTAAGTCCTTGAAAGATTCCATTAATAAGTGGTTTTTGATTTAATCTTTTCAACCTCTAGTTGATAGGAAGGACACCTGACGTCGTTTGCGCTATGGAATATATCAAAATTTGTATGGAGATGGTTATTATTTACCTGGCAGTTAATACATCTTGGGTTTAATTCCTGGCACTGAGTAACATGGTGGCATTCACCACAGAACATGCAATGGGTCCAGTTTGAGCAATATTTGTAGTTGTGATTAAAATCCTGACAATTAGTGCAGCGTCTAATCCCATAGTTTTCCGTAATACGGATGAATTTCCAACCGATTGAAATTGTTTTTAATTTTTGTAGACTATTGAAGGCTGACGGTGTACATTCTAAGATCCATTTCGATGTGTTTTCTGAGCGTTCCGAAAGTTTGTGGATAAGTGTAAATGAATGACTTGGCAGGCTTGTAGTCGATGTCAATAAGTTGATAATATCTAGCTCCGTATATTGAGTGGGAACATGGTGTAGATTGCACCTAGGTAATCTGGGTATCGAGATCCTAATAATTAAGTCCTTGACGGTGCTGTTGAAGACCTTATCTTGTAGAAGATGTACATCAGAGTTATTGTAACATGAAACAGCAATTCCACCTCGTCTGAGTTTGGTAATCTTTGCGAAATTTATGTTGAGAGTATCAAGTGGAAGGCATTGGTCTAGATCCTCTAGAAGTTTGGTAGTTGTATTATTACCTTTAGGGTACAGCAGAAGAGCTGGTAATTTTTTATTTGGTATTTTGTCATCATACTTAGAATAGCTGTCATTAGACATGTAATGAGTAGATGAAGTCTGATATACTCTAGCTGAATGATCCTGATGTTGACAAGTTTGAAATTCTTCGTGATGTTGATCATCCGTTTGGGATTCTTGAAATTTGCTGTCTGGAGTTATTTGGTAAGATTTGTCTTCTTTTGACACAATAGCTTTTTCATTGATCAAAGTGCATTTAGAGGGTGATATTTGTGTAGAATTATCGACTTGAGATTTGATGTCTTTCGTATTTAGCGCAGCGTATTTCAAGTTATCAAAGATCCGTTTTAATTTGTCTTGCAGTTTTAGTGGGATAATAATTTTCGAACCTTTTTTTGTTTTCAAGAGTTTAATTCCTTGATTATAGAAATGATCTATCGCGCTGATACGATCTGACTGATTTTGAATATCTTGGGATTCATCTATGATAGATTCAGTCGTAAGATCGAAGTCGTAGTCAGAGTTATTATCTGACATTATGTCGAGATGACTCATTATATGATGAAGATATATGATAGTTATTACAGCAAAAAGTAAGAAAATTTATGTTTGAATAAAGAAAAATGTTTTTATAGAGGTAGTAGATGAATATGATTATATAATCATTAAATAAGCATGATATACATATCAATATCAATGGAACGTCTAAGGTAATATTATACTATAGTAAATAAAAACATAAAGACGATATAAATAGTAAACATAAGAAAAATGACTTACAATTACTTTATTATGACTGAGGAAGTAGATTTAATGGTGATGTAATAAATGTAAGGTTTAAGTTATTGTTACGAAAGTAGATGAAAGTTGTTTTTAGCAAGTTGCCAAATTATGAAAGTAATTTTATGTATAAAAATAAATTATTTAGCAATATATGTTTATATAGAATTTTTTAAATGTGGTATAAATTTTGTGGCTGGAATAAATACTTATTTATGCATTTATAGTAAGTGCAGTTTCATATTTGCGCATGTGCATTGTTAGCAAGTAAATTCTATGAAATTTAAATATTTAAAGATACAAGAAGAAAATTAAGAAAATTAGTATAACTTTTGAAGTATTTTAAATACAGAAATAAGACTTATATCAAAGAGAGAGAGAAATTTAATTTATAAAATTATTATAAGTTTATCTAATTTTAACCAAGCTAAACAGTTGCAAATTTAAAATATGTGCATATCCATTACAGTTATAGCAGTATTCAATAGTTGAAACAATGAAAAATTATTGTTTTTAGTATCAAGATATTACTAAAATTTCAATTAAAAATGGTAATTACTTAAACAGGTCTGAATTATATGTAATAAAAGTTATATATTTGAAGAGAGAAAAACTTTCTCTATAAAATTATAATAATAAAAAGGTACAAGGGATTAAAATAACATAGTAAAGTGAAGAAAACGTTATGAGTTCATATTGAACTTGGTTAAAAGTTTTACCTATCCAGGGAATTAAAGATGGAACTACTTGTTGGTTAATTAACCAGTAATGATAAATTACACATTCTTGAGCTTAGTAGCAATATGTTCCTTTTCTGATGGGCTTTCGAATGAGATAATTCTTATTGGATGGAAAGTAATTTATCCGCACATTAATGATCCCAAAGTGAGAGAGCAAAAACTTCTAAACAACACAGATGGTAGATAGTAGCCAACCATGAAGTACAGCAGGCTGAAGTACAGCAGAAACTCATTATTTAACGATAAGTAGTGCGGGTATAATCCAACTGCACTAACTATTTAAACCGCAAACCACCACAGGGTCCCGCCGGTGTGTGAAAATTGTTTTATAATTGATGGTTTCGACTGTTAAAAAAAAATTCTGAACTGTCGTACTTATGAAAATTAAAACAGATGTTGTCTTTTACATTTACGAAGATTTTGAACATGTTTACACACCTGCAACAATTTGGAACAGCTGGTGGATTTTGTACTTCATATACACAGAACAGTTGATGCGTCTTTTACCATATAAGCATTTACACTTAGATATATCCGCTAATTCATGCGTGATTTGAGTAAAATACATTATATTGTAGAGACATTAGGTATTTTTGAAAGAAGGAGAGTTGAAAATGAGCATTGCCCTCGCCTGGACTCGAACCACGGACCTCTCGAATACGTTCCGAACGTACTGACCACTACACCACGAAGGCTTGCAAAGAAGACGAGAAAAATACCTTATATACTCCCCTTTTTAAACGTCGACTTGGGATTAGAGGACCCAATCGCCAAATCCTGGTGGTGGTGGAGAATGATCATCCACCACCTTTTAGTTCGGGCACCACTGTAGAGACATTAGGTTATCTTCGATGTCAGGAAGTTGAAGAAATGAGCAATGTCCTCGCCGGGATTCGAACCACGGACCTCTCGAATACGCACCGAGCGTGCTGACAGCTGCATCACGAAGCCATGCCAAAAAAACAAACAGGAGAAATACCTTATATATTCCCCTTTTTAAAGGGCGACTGGGGATTAGGATACCCAATCGCCAATCCCTGGTGGTGGAGAATCATCATGCACTTCCATTTTTAGTTTGGGTGCCACTGTAGAGACATTACGTTATTTCGAAGCAGACGAGATGAAAAAGGAGCAATTCCCTCGCCGGGATTGGAACCACGGACCTTTAGAATACGCACCGAGCGTGCTGTCCACTACTCCACGAAGGCATGCCAAGAAGGCGGGGGAAATACCTTATAATATTTGTACCTAATTTCCATTACTTAGTAGTTCTTTTATGCAAGGAATACTATTACAAATTTTTTTCAATGGTTTTCTATTCGTGTGTTGGTTGTTGTGCTCTCCAGTTCTTCACCCATTGAAAGTCATCAAGAGCTGCTCAATTTCTGGCAAGCAACAGTACTATAATATCCGATACTGTATGATTATGTGAGAAAACAAGGAAGGATGCTCGGGTAGTGATTTATGCACGTTTTGCTCCCTAAAATGGCTTGAAATTTTAATTGTTTCTTCTTTTCACTAAATTGTTTTATCATTTCTTCTTTCAATAATGAATTTATAAAATAAATGCGATTCTTCGAACTGAATTCCTTCAAAGTGTAGCAGTTTTAATTACCAAACATGGACAATGTTAAGATAATAGTTTCTCAAAGTGTCCTAAAGAGAGTGAAAAAAAAGTTATATTAACTCATACTTTTGTTTCAGATATAGTAAAGTTCTTTAGCACAAAATGTTTTCATGCTGTAATCAGTTCGATTTTAATTTAAGCTACACATCGCTCACAGAACTCAATACTTACAGAATACATGTATATTGGGCAGGTATCTGTGCTCAAATTATTCGCAGTGTGATATTTCTTTAGGCTTTTAATGAATTTAAAACACTTGGATACTACATAAAGAACTTACCGATATCTCAATATGTATTAGTTGTTTCAGCAAAATTACTCATATCTTAATTCTCAGATTGGAACTAAGACAGCTAAGTTAGCTCTTTATTTATTTGTGGAAAACCTAATGCACTATTTATCTAAGAAAGGTTATCTCTTGAGGGAAGTCCTGCAAGGAAATAATATTGCTCTTGCGAAAACGAATTTTAATCCTTAAGATATTTTTTGTTTGCACTTTTTATTATATTTCATCATATACAAATTTAAGCTTCGGATGTTTTAATTTGGAGATATTTTGTGATTACATTTGTCAAATTCTGATATTCTGTTATATAGGGTTCGTTTCACAAACTGCTTATCTATTTTCACCAATCATTCAAAGATGGTGGGGGGATTTAAGCGCCCCGTGTATCTATTCGATCTCATTTTTAACATATAATTTTAAAGAAGAATTGTTTTGTTTGTCTTTGATTAATGTTTTGTTAGATTACATTATTTTAAAAACGAAACTGTATTCATTTCTGAAAATTCTGTGTTTTTATAATTAAGTTGTAGTAATGGGGTGTGAAATAGTATCGCGATATTACTGTTGCGTGTGTAAGGGTTCGCAATAGATTTGCACGCAGGTCCGATGATAGGTTGATAAAATTCATTTTATCAAATGAAACACTTGAGAATTCTGGAACTTTCCACAAAAGTAGTAGTACAAGTGTTCACAATACCACATAATATAATCAGTAGTTACACTTCAAACTACTATAAACATTAAACACAACGCAATACAAAGCTCAGCTAAAGAGCGAAGCTAAACCGGATATAATATTCAGAACCCACGCTGAGCCAACAGCTAACAATAGTATCTGAGAGCAGATGCTCTCTCCGGCCTTATATACTAGTTTTCATCGAACGCCGAGCTATTTCTATTACTTTCTGCTTCTCGAACTTAATGGAAGGCAATATGAGGGTCGAATTACAGTTATCAATTACATTTATTCAATTACAATACCTATTACAAGGATACAGGGACGGGACAAAACCGTCGCCAATTTTGGCGACTTTTAGCGATATCTCGCCAAATATAGCGACAAAATAAGTCGCCAAAACCGTTGTCAGCTTAGTTATATCTCGCCAAATTACCGAGATACCCATTTACTCAATGTTAAATGGACTTCCCCCTATATTGTTGCTTTTCCGACTTAGCTTTTCTTCTTAGATATTTCATGCTACATTATACAAAAGAAACACAAAAATTTTACTTATAATTTCATTAAAATTACTTATCTAAGTACAAAATTCGTAACATTATTTTATTCTATAGTATTTAAGAATGATTATATTTATAATAAAAAGAGATCTAAATTTTTGTAATTATATGAATTATGCCACCCAGACGATATAGTGGTTAGGAGAGGCTATTGCGGTACCGAAGGGCCCGGACTTGAATCCCGGAGAAGGGATAAATATTTGTAAATTTATAGTGTGTTTGCAGCATGGGGTCACTCTAAATATATGGCGAGCCGAAAGTCCTGTCATGTGGTTTAGTGGTACGGGAGAGGGGTGGAAGAGCTTCGGATCACCTCCCGGATAATTCCTCTCAAAATTGGGGTGGAAGAAAAAGTCCAACATCTTTGAGGTTAGATAACCATTCTTTCGTGAAATACATACACAATACAATAATAACAACATCAACGATATTATATTAAGTATTATTAGATGATATATTTATTAATGATACTATTCAAAATTTTCTCCAGAATTTATATATAAAGATAATAATAATCATTTATAATAATAATAAATATGAATTAAATAAAGAAAATATTATAGAAAATAATTAATTATTAAAACATTTAAACTGTAGGAAGCAAAATATGAAACGGAATTTCAGATATAGAAAATGAAATATGGCTGTATGAAATTGCATCCTAATTGAAAAAAAAAACACTGAAATAAATGTTCAAATATTAAACCTTCCATTAACTACATGCAATAAATACGAAAGACAGCACGCATTTTCTTTTCCAAGCTCAATTTTGAGAGGCTTCGCCCATGAAAATGCTTAAATTTATTTAAATATCATAATTTGAAATTGATCCTTACAATTTATGTAAACAAATTACTTATAGGAAATTAATCGTAATTTTACTTCTAAAACTCCAGTGAAATAAAATATTCCTGAAAGGGTAATTTTGTTTGAAAAATTACTGATCAAAGTGGTTAAAAAGCATAATAATTGTTCTTTGAAAATGAGGCATTAATAGCGATTACATAGAAATATTTATAAGAAGCAGCAACACGCTTTGCACTTGGAGTAAATTGAAAACTCTTGAGTGTTATTAAATATCATCATTAAAGAAAAAAAAACCAAAGTTAATGCAGATAGCTGTATCGAAGCATACAAAAAGCTTTTCTTCACGTTACATATTAAAAATAAATATCAGAAAAGACTCATTTGAAGTAAAGGTTTACATTAAGCAAATTAATTATTATTTTTCTTATTGTTCACTTTAACTGCAGTATGCATTATAACAAGGCAAAATTTATGATCCAAGAGCTGTGTGCATTCCTATATATTATTATAACGATTAAATAATCACAGCAAGCTTCGGTAGTTCATTAACATTGGTTTAAGCTCCAAAACGAAAACTTATGCTCCTTATCGCCCAAATCCACCATTAAATTCCTAAACAAAAGCCATATAACAAGGCCACCCTTTTAGCATAGATTCCAGAACGACCGATAAATTGGTGCCTGCTAATGCAGCTCCGAGCTAAGCGCAGATCCCACAGGTACACTTGTGATCACCATTTATCCTCGTTTGAACCGAGATACTTTGTTATTTATCGTTATCCTCTATACCTATGGGGACGTACAGCTTCATTTGGAGGCAACATCTTGGCTGCGGTTAGATCTGGGGATCAAGAGCATACTGGCAAAAGCCGTGAATGTTCTCGACTTTTATGGGCATTGATATTCCTGGTTTTATGATATGGGTGACTTTTTTTTATTTTTTGATTTTGACCGCTCTTAATGGAAATGTTTCTTTGTGAGAATAGTTACTTTCACTTCAACGACGTAAATGGATTTATGCAGAAAAAGTTACAATCATTGCATTGGAGTTTGAAATAACTGGATTGGACAAAGGATCTTGAACTGTATTATTATGACTAGATATTTATTTCGTCGTTTATGCGTTGGAAGTGGCAACAAAAATAGATTATGAATCCAACGGCTTTTCTTAAAGGCATATTTTACTAAAGCGATGGAAAAATCTGTAATCCAGGCTATCCATTGTTTGAATCATGACGCTTTATATTACGCTACAGCCAGCGTTAACTATCAATGAATCCTCAAAATTGAAAATTTCTCAAATCATGTCATTCCCTAGGTATAGGATTTGAATTTTTTTTTAAGTTATTGTAATGTTTCTAAGACTATGTCAACGCAATAAACGTAAAAAGAGAAAAAAAAAAAACCTTCCTTGTAATTATTTTAAATTTTACTTTTTTTCTTTCATGTTACTTAAAATCGCTTTTTAACAGTATTGAAAATGAGCTAGTAAAATGAAGTGAATTTGCTAATAATTTATGTAAATATCAATAATGAAGAGATGTTATTGACACTTAAATTGCGAATTTTACTAGTTTTTGCAAGCTTTAAAGAACTGTATAAACTGCCTAATTTTATAAGGTATTTCTCCCGCCTTCTTAGCATTCCTTTGTGGTGTAGTGGTCAGCACGCTCGGCGCTTATTCGAGAGGTCCGTGGTTCGAGTCATGGCAAGGGCGCTGCTCATTTTTCATGACTCCTGCTTCAAAAAAATCCTATTGACTACAACTTCAAGAATTTTTCAAAAAGGTCTTGGTCATTACTATATTGTTATTCATACATTGTATATAATATATAGCTTGTAATAGTCTTTATTGCATACAAATGAATAAGTCTTATACTATAAAAATCCTTGCTTATCCTCTTATTGGCTGCATATACGCAAATATTTTTTATGCGAAAGGTAAGCACATTTTCGTTTTTCATACTTATTATTTTGAAAAAAAATTAGATTCTCTTCAATAAATAAATATGCATTGAAAATCCTGCTTTAAAGTCATAGATTGTGCAAATATTAGCTCAGACTGCACTTACAATAAAAATCCCAGAGTTCTGAAATTTTTAAACATTTTGAGCCAAAAGTGACTTAGGATTTATAGTTAAGACGAGCGATTTAGTGTTATGTAACGTTTGTAAGGTTATACGTGGCGTTTCTTTGTAACGCTTTGTGTAACTTTTTTGTGTTCTTCATATTATGTAACACTATATGGAGCGTCTCTTTGTGTTTAATAAGCTGCTTATTGTTTATGATCCATCAATCTATATACACAGTCCAGTCACATTAATGTGACCATCTGTCAAAAGCCAGAATAACCACCTTTCGCAGAGCGGACTGCTGCGAGACGTGCAGGAAGAGAGTCACATAGGTCCCTGAAGGTGTTCTCTGGGATGTTGAGCCATGCCGACTCTAATGCCGTGGCCAGCTGCGCTAGATTACATTTGCGGTTGAGGATCCATGGCGCGAACAACTCGATCGAGATGGTCCCACAGATGCTCGATTGGGTTTAAGTCAGGTGAGTTTGCTGGCCAGGGGAGGACGGTAAACTCATCCTGGTGCTCTTCGAACCACGCACGTACACTGGCAGCTGTATGGCACCTCGCATTGTCCTGCTGGAAGATGCCATCATCCTGAGGAAAAACAATGCGCATGTAGGGGTGAACATGGTCCGCAAGGACAGATGCGTACTTGTATTGATCCATTGTGCCTTCCACAATGATCAGTGAACCTAGAGAATGCCAGGAAAACATTCCCCAGACCATAATGCTCCCGCCTCCAGCTTGGACCGTTCCGGCAATGGTTGCAGGGTGGTTCCTTTCAGAGGTTTCACGCCTTATACGCCAACGTCCATCTGTCCGATGGAGCATAAAACGCGATTCATCCGAAAACGCAACCTGTCGCCACTCAGTGGACGTCCAGCTGCTGTACTGGCGTGCAAATTCTAGCCTTCGCCGTCGATGAACAGCAGTCAGCATAGGTGCACGAACCAGGCGTCTGCTTCGGAGGCCCAGACGCAGCAATGTTCGCTGAATAGTACTTTGGGAGACACTTTTGGTAGCCCCTTGGTTCATTTTGGTGGTCAGTTGCTCAACGGTAGCCCGTCTATCTGCCCGAACGCATCTCCGCAACCGTCGTTCGCCTCTGTCATCTATGGCCCGTGGTGCACCACATTTGCCACGTCGCTGATTTTGGACAGTCCCATTTTGCCATGCACGGTACACTTTTACCACGGCGGCACGCGAACAGTTCACAAACTCAGCCGTTTCGGAAATGCTTCCACCCTTGGCCCGAAAGCCAATGATCATGCCCTTTTGGAAGTCGGATAAATGGCTTCGTTTCTGCATTACGCCAACGATTGAAATGTTTTCCGAAGCCCTCACACACCCTTTATATACGCTCAACTGCACTGTGCTGCCACCTGCCTTCTGTGATTGGTTATTTAACTCTGACATTGAAAGTACGTGGTGGTCACATTAATGTGACTGGACTGTGTATTATCGTAAATATGAGAGCCAAGAATATTCAGATGTTTTATTTATGCCTAAAATTTTATATTAATGTTTCAAAGTCAGATCAAAAAATGAATATTATTATGGATATAATTAAGAACTTTATACTGAAATACACACTATCCTTTCAGTCCGCATTTCAATAATATTCCATTTTTCTTCTAGTAAAACGTTTATCAGGCAATTATCAGTATAAAATAAACCACAAAATGAACTTAATAAATACAATAGTAACACTATGTACATCATTAATCCATTCAATCCTTATCAGACCTATATCAGATTGAAATATAACAATTGATTTTTTCCAATAAGAAACAAATAAAAATAATCAATCCATTCTTATACATAAAATTCTATTGATATTATTAACTTTATTTAACACAAAAACACAAATGCCGCAGCCGAAATATATATACTGTACATAAATAAAATACTAATATAAAATACTAACTAATTTAAATACTTTCCTATTATCTAGATAAAAAAAAACAATTTTTCAACATGTTCTAACGTTTCTGATGTTTTTAATCCAAAGGGGCAATTTGCCCAGAAGGCCTATCGTTGAAATGTAGGTTCACTTTCCAAATTGTTGAAACCAAATACTAGAGCCCTATATTGTATTTAAAGAAATTAAATAATGAAGAATCTGCATAAATGTATGTATATTTCTCCAAACATGATAAAAGAGCGGTACCTAGAGCCATCCAATTTTGAATAACGTAATCCTTCACCGAATATAGGAATCTGGAATTTGGAATTTGTTTTATTATCTATTTCATATTTTGTAAAAGTTTAACGAATTTTCGACTAATAAACTCAACGATTTCAAAAACAATTTTGTTTCCAGTACGTGAAGCTGCGCATCGAAAATTCTAAACATATGCTCATTTTAAAATTATTTTGCGATATTGCTGTTGAACTGAGTTTTATTATTTAAGTGCGAAGAACATGGTATTTAATACGTAAAGTTAAAGGCACAAAACGTTAAGAAAACACCCCTTTGGGCTTAATGTAAAATTGAAAAGTTTCAGTTTTTTTTTTTTTTTTTAGTTCAAACGGCAATTTGCCCTGAAGGACTATAATGTTGGTTCTCTTTTCAAATTGTTGCCACAAATATTATCGTCCTATATTATATTTAAAGAAATTAAATAATGAAACATCTGCATAAATGTATGTATGTTTCTCGTATTGTGTTAAAACAACGGTATCTAGAGCCATCCAAGTTTGAATAACTTACGTTTCCACCCGAATATCTCCATCTGGAAGCCCAGATTTGGAATTTGTTTCATTATTTATTTCATACATTGTAAACTTCTAACTAATTTTTGATTAACAAACTCAACGATTTGAAAGCGAACAATAGCAACACTGTACAAAAAAAAAAAAAAAAAA
>KK119558.1:434269-445650 GCA_000611955.2 Stegodyphus mimosarum
GTACACCTTTGGCTCCAGGGCGTGAGGCTGTGTACCGAAAATTCTGAAGTTATGGTCATTTTAAAATTATTTTTTTTTAAAATTGCTTTCACCCATTCGCAAAATTAGTCGATTTAATAGCGTCTTTGTTTTCATCACAGTCGTTATACCTTTTTTCTCAGCATACGGCACGCAGTTACAATGTTCCACATATGCATAGCAACTTCATACTTTTCAAAAATCTCTTTTTTCATCTGCATGGTGATCCTAACAATTTTTTTCCTTGAATCTTTCCATTAACGTACTTAAAACTGATTATTAACAAATTTACAAAACCTTTCCCAAAGAGAAAATAATAAATCATGTGAAAATCAGAGCTCTTGCGCGTGTTATTTATTGACAAGTAATAAATATATATTGTAAATCGTTTCTGACAGACGTGCTGCATCTTGCTGACCGACGTAACAAACTTGATGAAGCTAATGGATAGTCGTAGCACTGTCTCGCAAGAAGCAAATAATGTCCTCGGACAGGACTGATCCACGTTGGGTCGTTTTCAAAACGTATATTATGATATGCCAAACAAAATCTGTGGAGTCCAAACAGGACGTACACGGACATACCACCATACGTATCTATTTAGTCTGGCCAGTTAATAATAAACTATCAGAGCAAGGCATTTCTTCACTGTTAAACACTTCTTGTAAATTTAAAAAGAATTTTTTCAAATCTGTTGTTTTTTAACATTCATAATAAAATTACTGAAAGAAAAGATAAAAAAGTATACAAGTATACAACGGATCATTCTTAAGAATATACTCATCAAAGCTTTATTCATTTGTCTTCAGAATTTTGAATTGTTTCCTTATTATTAACCTACGTGAAGACAGAAGTTATAAATCGTACTAAAAAGAAAAGATAGTGAACAATAAATAAATTTAACTCTACTGATTTTTCCTTATCCATATCCGTTAAGGATTTCAGTTCGTAAGTTCGGCTATTCAACGTAAAAACATAAGTACATCTGATTTCATTCTATTATTCTAAGCCTGATGTTTAGTCGATTTGAGACATCGATTGGGAAGCACTCATTGCTATGAGCGAACGTGTATCTGTGAGCTCATTTTGCACGCGAGGTCTGTACACGCAATGTCATGACAGTACAAGTGCTCGTGATATCATTCTCCATACATGGAAGATGTCGATGGAAAGGTGAGTTGATCCCTCAGCACGAGTTGTTCCTAATATAACATCACTTAATATTTACAGACTTGTCACCCTATGTTGAATTACCAATCGTATTATCTTGGCCACAATACACAGTGATTTTATCAATACTTTTCTGCAATCTAAAATAATTTAACAATGATTAATCTGATTGTTGGAAAAGTATCCAGAAGCTTTTGATCACGGTAAATCACACATAAACTAATGGAATTTAATAACTAATGGATATAATTTTGATAACTAATGATTAATTTCATTTTTAAATATTCAGTAGCTTATTAAATAGTAAATATGCAAAATATTTTTCCAAAGCTGTGAAGTAAAACAAATTTTATCGTTGGATTGATGCATTACTTATTAGAATATTTTTTATAGAAGAAGGAAGCAAAAATTGTAAATATTTTCTGCTTTTTTTAATTGTATGAAACTGCATAGCTCTGAATAAAAGTTGCATTGAGAAATCTAAATTAACTAAATCCATTAAGTAATTATTTATTTATTATTTGCTAGTAAGCCCCAATTCTCTAATGAATTGAATAATTCATTAAATTAAAATGAACAACCATGGGATCTGTGTCTTACTCAACGTGCAACTCTTGTCTGGAGTTCTCAGGCATATGTCTGGAATAATTGCTTCCTTATACAAAGTAAAGGAAGTATTGTAATCGCGAAAAATTTTGGGTATCATGTTTCAACGAAAATATCAATTTTGGCCGCTATCGAATACAGTTTAACGATATTTTTTGCATGACATCTGTACGTAAGGTCAGACTAAAGGACTCGTTTTCCTAAATCAAATTGTAAAATAAATTCAGAAGAAAACGTACGTACTTACAAATGTATGTATCTCGCATAACTTAAAAATGTGTAGCCTCAGAACGTTGAAATTTTGTCTATGGGACAGATATAACACGTAGTTGTGCAACTCCCCTTTTGGTTGTAATCAGTCTTACCAAATGTATATAAATGTACATGCATATATTTATATACATATCCACTCTGTTACTCGGCTTGGTTCCCTCAGTTTTTTAATCTGATATGTTGATAAATTTTGCTTTTTTTGTTATGAAAATAATTCAATTCCGTTTTTCTATGTTCCGGTTAAGGTTTTTATGCCTTTAGTTAATTTGCATGAACTAGTTGTAGAATTATGAACAATTTAAAATTTGTTTAATTAGGACTAAGCCTAACTGAGCAGCCATGTGTTTGCATTTGAAACTTAGCAGAACAGTGAATTAAGTCAGTTTCTGCACCTTTAGTGCCCTTTTGGGAGTGGGACCAAAAGTAAACTTTCAGTTTTGTGCACCGAGAAATCTGCCTTCTTTACCAGCTTCCCGAATTGCTCGTTTTTACATAAAAACTCTATTTTTGCTGGTAAAACTTTTTTTTATCTGTTTTAACTATATTTGGTGTTTTATGTTTCCCCGCATTTTTCAAATTTTAACGAAGATGTTTTGCGTTTTTATGTATTTTTGCCTTGCTGCAAAGTGAGAACTAAATTAATGGGAAATATATCTGTAGTGAAATTCGGGGAAATAAATTTAATTGAAATGCAGAAGAAGGTATGTATTATTGAATATGCCGTACGTGGAAATCACGTGGTGTCCACATCAGAATTTTTTTGTGATCTGTTAATACTGATTTTAACTCTTCCAGCGCAAAGACAAAACTAAAATTTATTAACTGC
The DNA here is from genome assembly GCA_000611955.2 of Stegodyphus mimosarum. NCBI lineage: Eukaryota > Metazoa > Arthropoda > Arachnida > Araneae > Eresidae > Stegodyphus > Stegodyphus mimosarum. The sequence goes on from KK119558.1 coordinate 437,163, forward strand.
CCAATGATCTTTCTTAGACTGGTTTTAATTACTCTGCCTGTCACGCACATTTATTCCTCTTCGCCTTTCTTCTTCCCTTAGCTAGTTTTTTCTCTTCGGATTTCTGAATAGTATTAACCAGATGCTGATGATTATATCCTCAAAGCTCATTCACTTCGTAATACCTTAAAAGCTAACGTCAAAACAGTTCTCAGAATACAAATCATAAAATTATATTGTCGGGCTCCTGGGTTTGGCGTGATTCACAACAATACTTGAAGAATCAAAACACAATTTATTCGCCGGTATTACCCAGGAGATCTCCAAAAACACGTTTACAGTCGTCAATAAACTACAACAAACACGCTGAAATAATCAGGAGCATGGCCTTCAGGGAACAACGGTGAAGACAGCTTCAATTCAAAGCACTAAAGTATAGCTCCCGACTCGGTTCGGTCGCTCTCAAGCTAATCTCTGAACTCAAAACACTACTACTGAATCCGAAAAACTACGCCTGATTCTCCTCACGATATATAGCTACTCCGCGCAGACAAGATATATCTACAGATATATGCCTTCAAGAAAATTCTGTGAAAGATCCGTAAGTATTCGTTCTAGAATATTCTTTCTCTGTCTATGGCATATCGCCGATATTTAGCAAAACTTCTTCAAATTGGCGACTTGGAGCTAAATCTGGCAACCCTGTATTTCCTTGCCGTTTCCTTACAACCCTGAACCTGCTCTGCGAGAAACGTTCGTACCGCAGCTGGGCATTTCGGAACAATACCATGATAATAAGACTTATCCTAATTGTATTGCTTTAATCTTAAAATTCACAAATTAAAATATGTAAAAATAACATCCTACCTTTTCCCAAAATAAAGTTCTAAAACTTAGGATTCCATTTTTTTTTGTCTTACAGCATGGCATTGACAGCTTCAAGGCAAATAAATTAAACATTTTGATACTTTTGTGTGTTTTCAAATGATGAATTAATACGTTCATATATATGTTCGTATAATTTTGAATAACCTTCCAGAATAGTAAAAATATTGAACGTTTTTAACAGCTCCGAACAGTAGCGATCTTTATGGATAAAAATATCCTGGACAAAATCCTAAATTCTTTATCATCCGGATACTTTCATCAATTTATATCCCAAATATAAACAGTGTAGAGAATGTAAGAAAAATTATGGCAACAATTAACACTCTGTAAACGTGAACATATAAATTAGCTGATTGCGCCAAACGGCGCACACATTTTTTTTTTCTGATATTCATACTACATCGTACGCGGGAAAATTTTATTACTCATAATTAGGAAGGGTAAATAATTACAGCGATGTTGTTTTATGTAATGGTATTAAGTATGCAAAAATTGAAACTGCAAAATTAAGTTCAATTATCTGCTTTCTGTTTTTACCAACTCAATAAACATTTAAATTTTAATAAAATAAATTGCCGTGTCTGTGATTTTAATTATTCTTTCAATTCAATCTATCTCTAATAATTCAAATACAAGTCCTCCAAAAATGATGAATTTTAGATAAAAATATAAATAAATTTAGCAAGGAGTACATTTTTAATGCTTTCCAAAAACTGGAAACAGTCTCACAGAAGAATTATACATATTTGGCAATTGCTCATAAAACATTTTGGTAGTTGAAAATCGATTATTATTTTATCTAGGTTCAAGAGCACTGTAGAATAGTTACAAGTAGAATATTTTTATAATTCTTAAAATGTCGAAAATTTTAATCTCAATCGTAAAATATCACTGTATATTTTATATAAAATTGTACAGTCATTATGTGTTTTTTGAAAGCAGGAGACTTGAGAAATGAGCAATACCATTGCCGGGACTCAAACCGCGGACCTCTCGAATATGCGCCGTGTATGCTGACCGCTACACCACGAAGGCATGCTAAAGAGGCGGGACAGATATCTCATAAAATTATCTGATTTTGCTTCAACTTTTTAAATGCGAGGTAAAATGTTAAAAAATCTAATGTAGCGAGTGTTTAGCACATGATCCCTTGCCGTTTCCATGTTTTAAACAGGAATCAGATTTAAGTAAACTATCACTTCAGATCGTTCATTTGTAATGAAAATCTAATTTGTTGTTTCAATAAATAGAAAGGCCTGTAATATATAATGTTGGATTTTATTTTATCGGGCATAACTGACAGTGTGCAAACACTGGTTTTTCTAAATTTTTACCAACATAATGTAATGCTTGCCTCTTTATTTTTGTTATCAAAAATTTTATTGGCAATTTCACTGACATATACTCGAATTGGTTTTCAATTAAAGAAATTTAGATGTTCATAAAAAATTTAAATAAATATTTTGAAACGAAGACCATAACTTAATTTTCTCCTATGTTATTTCTTTAGCATCAACAAATCTAAATTGATTTTCATCAACGAGTTTATCCCCATGATATTTAGGTATGCTAAATAACTGCGTATACCTCCGTGATATTAGGGATACTAGATAACCGGGTATATACCAGTGATATCACGGTTGCTAGATAACTGCGTGTATCTCCGTGATATTAGGGTACTAGATAACCGTGTCTATTCCCATGATATTAGAGATACCAGATACGTGAGTAAATAATGCTCGTTAGTTTTGGAATCTGTTCAGAACTCCACGTAAAATATCACTTTCATTTAGTTGATTTCAGCCAAAATCTAATACGCGGTTCTTACTGACGTAAAAGTCCTGGATACTAAAGTTAAAAAGTTGGGGATTATATTTTAATCCAAAACTTTTGAACCAAATTTTTTAATCCATATATTTTCATTAAAAGCTGGCTGCTATGGGCTTCTAGTAAAGCACCACTTTCGGTTGCTTAATTTTACCTAAAATCTAATCCATTCTTTATATAATTGCAAAATGCTTAAATGGGAAAAATCGAAATTTATGGAAGTTTTATATGGGAGTTATCGGAGATGAAAAAAAATTGTCTAACACTTATACACAGACAGACACACAGGCAGGGACATTACATCCATTGTAAAAATTGCAAAAACCTGTTATGGGGCTTCTAATTATTCACTGAAATATCGCTGTCAAATTTTCTAATTGAAAAAAATACTTTCTGTGTCTATATACGTATTTAAGTTTGACGTGACGTAAAAAACTGGAAATTTTTATAAATTACAAGAATCTGCTTATCATAACATAATGCTTTATTTCTTTACTGAATGAGAAACGTATTCTTCTCGAATAAGATGAACATTTTCTATAAGGAAGAGTTTTAAGTAATGCAATAAGATACACCAAAAATAATGCGCCTACATTTAAAATGAAAATTTAAAGTGAAGGTATATTCTAATTAAATTGAATAAATATTCTACACATTCGTATTTTTGTTTTTTATGGACATCATTAAGTAAAAACTTTTCGTTTGTGTCTTTTTTTAATCCCATATGATGGTAAAATAATTATGTTTTGGCAGATTGTGAAATATGGATTTCATAAATATCTGGCTAAGAAATATAATATGAATAATTGAATATTGTTTAATAGGCATATTTTTAAAAGTTTTTCTCTGCATGCGGTTGAAAAATCTATATATTCCTTAAATGGATTATTTACTGTTCTTATCCCTTTATAGTCAAGATCAAAAATGAAGTTTAAGTTCATTATTTTAAATTTTTATTACCTACCACAAACAGACTGAATAATAAATTTGTTTGTAGTGTAGGTAAAATATGTTTTATTTTCCTTTCTTAAAGTAAGATATGTAATAAAATTTTAAGGTAATATGATTTTCAGTGATGATGTCCTAGTTTTATACATATTATACTATTTCTTAGCCAGACATTTATGAAATCCATATTTCACAGGCTGCCAAAACATAATTATTTTACCATCATATGGGATTAAAAAAGACACAAACAAAAAATGTTTATTTAATGATGTCCATAGAAGACAAAAATACGAATATGTAGAATATTTCTTCAATCTAATTAGAATACACCTTCCCTTTAAATTTTCATTTAAAATATAAGCACATTATTTTTATTGTATCTTATTGCATTATTTAAAAGAATCTCCCACATAGAAAATGTTCATCTTACTCTAGACGAATACGTTTCTCATTCAGTAAAGAAATAGAGTATTTTGTTAGGGTTTCTCTATGAACCTAGTAAATACGTTTTTCAAAAGACTGGTTACCTTTCAGTACACAGTCCGAGATAAGTTGCATTTCCCCTGTCTTGAATTGCTTGCTCAACTCAACTCTTTCTTTTAAACGGTAGTTGGCTGATATGCATCATATACCAGCAATGATATACTGGAATTAGGAATTCTAAAAACAATATTTTAACATTTGTTTCCTAGATATTTAGAAAACGTTTTGAAAAACTTTGGATAGGTATGAAGTACTATTATTACATGAAAACAGATTTAAAGCGAATAAAATAAATTGAAATTTAAAATAAAATTTAATGTAAATGTTATTTATATATGCATACGGATTATGCTACTGTACGAAATTGTATCAATTCTTAAAGTTTACAGAAATGAAATTTGCACTTTTCCTCTATTTTTAATCTTCTATGAGTAATATTTTGTTCATCACGTGTATAATATTTTAATATTTAGTAAAATTTCTATATTGATTGCAAATGAAATGCCCTTCCCTGCCCTAAATTTACGTCCGATAAATTATACATGTTAAAAATTTTCAATAGTTATAATATTTATAAGTCACTTGTGATTAAAATAATTTTTATTTATTTCATAGTATCTAAGTTTCTAGTTATTTAACTATAAATGAAATATTTAATTTAAAATAAATTAATGCAAAGTAAATGTTCGCTCTACGATATGAAAATGCCGAATGAAAATTCCGAGTTGAGTATTTATTACATAATTTAAACTGATATCGTAAGAATTATCCTAAGAAATAATTTTTATTAATGTAAATATTAGTTTTGGTAAACGAAAGGAGCATTCTCGATATTCCAAAATATTCGTGATGTGATATATTTGCAAATTACTAAGTTCTAAAATTTTGAAAATCTGTTCGTATATTATTTTAAAAGACCGTAAAATTTTATTTATACATCAATATTTAAATTAACATGTCATGAAAATTCGCTAACAACATAGTCCTACTATAAGAACCTGCATTTATATTTAATTCCATTTAGAGCAGTTTAAATTAAAGTATCCAGATACTATTATTAAGCAGACAATATGTTGCCTATGGTCTGCTGAAATTTGAAAAAAAATGATCTTGCGTATTTGACTATCATTTTGAAACGTATGCATTTTCACTAACACAATTATTCATGAATAATAACTGAAATATAAAATTTTCAAATAATTATAAATCCTGATGACAGAGAAACATTTTACATTACATGTCAAAATATATAATATTTGTAACCACGATAAAATATTTTTGCGTGCGTACGAATTCATAGCGGATTGAACGATTGAATGCATACAGAACCAATATGATGCTTGATAAAATTTATTTTCCTAAAGGAAGCACTCTACAAGTCTGGAACATTTCACAAAAGTACTTTTACAGCTCTTCTCAGTATGACAGAGCGTAATCAGTAATAACACATAAAGCCACTAAGGACGTTAAATTTAACGGAATATAAAGCTCTTCTAAAGAGAGAAGCGTGCACGGAGATCGCTCAGTACCCCGAAATCAACTCTGAACTAAACAGCGAGCTGATGCTGTCTGTGCTGTTGTGTAGTTTTTCCCCGACCGAAAAGAAATTTCCAGTACCTTCGATTTCTCGAATCTCCTGAAAGGCAGTTACAGTTCCACGCAGGGATCAAACTAATTAGAGTTATACAGAGATATACAGGGATAAATGATCGCCGAGTTTGGCGAATTTTGGCGATATCTCGCCACGTTTTAATCTAGATGCCAAAACCATCTCCAGCTTGGCGATATCTCGCAAATTTGGGGAGATAGCTGTTTATCTCAATATTAAATGGACTTGCCCCTGTAACCTTATTTTCCGGGGCACCTTCGCTTTATTTAGGCATTTCATGTTACATTAATAATGAGATGCTACAATTTTACATATAATTTCACCAAAATTATTTACATGTATACAAAATTTTTAAACAATATATTAACACGGATAAATCAAAAACTAACAACAGTTTTGCTGGCCAGCCGCTATGTCGAAAAATATCTCTTAATTTCTTAATGCTTAAATATATGCCTAACATTTTAATAAGATTCTTTAACTTCTTAACATAAGCTCAGCATAAATTAAGAATGTGTTGTAGTTTTATCCCTAAAGGAGTTTCAGTAATCGTAATATGAGCTTATAGTTTTTAATCAATCATTTTTACTTCCCAAATAAATTATAATTTTAGTTTAAAATTTATTGAAATTCGGCCGTATTTCACTTTTAAAGGGAATAATTATAGCAAGCAGAATCGATTAATGTTAAGTAATAATATTGTTGCGTGCATACGGGTTCATTATGTATTGAACGCACAAGTTCGTTAAAAAGTTAACAAAAATTTATTCTTTCCACATGAGATGAATCAAAATGCTGAACTATTTCTTCAGAGATATTAGCACAATATCACAATATCTCAAACGTTAAACAGAATTCATTTTAAAACATATAAAGTTAATACAATCTCACAGCGAATTCGCTATAATCAATCACAGCATTAAGTAAACAAACAGCAGTTCGCTTTAAACAGCTACAACTACAACTGAGATGAGGTGTTTAAATTCGACTTTTATAAGCTATTGAATCAGCAGAGATGATTCTTTTGCTTTCTTGACTTTTCTGGATTACTAAAGCAATTACGAGATATTTATTTATTAAATACTAGCCGCTATGCGGCCAGCCTTCGTCTGGCTTTTAAACGTACCGGAAAAAAGTCTAAAAGACACACCTGAGACCTATGGCCGCGTAAGTTCTTCCAACTTTTTTCTCTTTGTTAAGATTCCAACCCTCCTTTGTATACGGCCCTGATGTATCTCCAGAAAAACATATACATCTTGAATTTTTAGCAAATTAATTGCATGAGATGTGCATAAACATTTGTTAAAGCATAATTTATATCCCCGTTCTTAAGCACCACCATGACAACATAAAAAAATATATAAAAATTCTACGATAAAATTAAAATGTTTTAAACATTTTCTTACTCAATAGTTTGAATGATCTTTTTTTCTGAAATTTTGAAATGTTATGATACTTTAGATAATCTTCTGAGGAAATGTCTCAGCAGTCACATCGCAGCCATTTAACTTGTATAAAATATTACAATGAAATAAGTAATATCCCTTGATAGAAATGTTAATTATCCTAATAAAGTAATTAAACAATTTACCGTTGCAAAAAGAAACAACTTTTTAATTTCTTAAACTTTTCAGTCTCTTAAAAACAGTAACATAAGAAATACGATGAAAAATTGTTGCCAAACCGAAAATTTTAAAAGAATGAAACTATTCAAAATGATGCAATTTCATCAAAAATCTATCAACAACAATAAGAAAGGAAAATCGTTGCCAAAACTACATTTTAAAATATCTGAGATGTGAGAAGTGTATTCGGAAGCTTCATTTAAAAAAATTTTAAAAAATACAAAATGTTATTATTTTTCCAAAATTCTTTTTTTAAAAAGAGTCGAAAGGATTAAAGTTCAAAGTGTCCAAAAATCAAAGGAAAATAAACAGCACATTTTTTAAAATAAGTTTTTTTTAAAATTCCGCTGAAAAGGTGTTAAGCTCACCTTTCTAAATAAATTCGTATTTAATCGATTTATTGAAATACGAAATTTATTTTAAGTTCGTAAAATAGCTAAGTGTCTACGCTTCACGACGATGTAAAAATGAAATGTATAGAGTGAAATCTCGCTTTCCTGTAGCCCATTATGTCTCAAAATGACGCGATTTGGTCACAAAACATAAAATAAAAAAAAATTCTAATTCGAATTTCGAAAAAATCGCTTCGAGGTGCACTGGCTCTTGTGTAGATACACCTATGTACCAAATTTCGTGGCCCTGGGTTTATTAGCTTACTCGCAACACGAACGAAAGACACACACACACACACACACACACACAGAGAGAGAGACTCTTTGTTTTATTATATGTAGAGAAGATTAAATGCACGCGCTCTTGTATTTTTACTTTTCCGGCTCAGCTTTCTCTTACAATTCGTCACGCGCTGCATTGCACGGGAAAATAAAACAATTTTAAGTACAATTATAAATAAATAGCAAAAAAATAATTATGAAATCCGTAACAATATCAAATTCTCTAAAATACTTGCCATGTATTTTCCTCAACTCATACGTGTTCTGTAATGACAAAGTTCATGTTTTAATGATAATTACGATGCTACGTACAATATTTATTTCGTCTTTTCGAAAATATCTCCTGATAATTACAATAAGGTCAGAGAATGATTGGTCGGTTCGAGTAGAAGGAAACGGGCTGATGCGCGATTGGTTCGTGTGGAGTTTTCCATGTGTAAAGGGAAAGAGAAAGA
>KK119558.1:453388-464258 GCA_000611955.2 Stegodyphus mimosarum
TTTTTTTTTTTTTTATTTTGAATCTTGAGCTGTATTTTTGACCATCCACCCTAAAGTTGTAATTTTGCTGTTTTAAGGGTTATGAATGCAAGTCTTGAAAAGGTCTGAGCATTTGAGAGTCACTGAAAGTTACTTTAAATTGAAAATTTATTTCGAAATTTGCGGTCCTGAATCTTATATGTCTCAGAGGAACGAGACTTGTATTCGGAACTCATTGATCAACTTGGTTTTGGGCTTCAAAACACTTTTCCCTTGATGGGTTCTGTTTGAAGCGTTGAACTGAGGAGATAATATTTATTTTTATTTGTATTTTTATTTTCTTTTACTTAGCATTCCTTTCAATATTGTAAAATTCTTACTTGTACTAGCTTTGGGTGCAACTACAATATCTTTTCGAGATACAAAATGGTTAGGACCTTCATAGGAAAGAAACTCTAAACATGCATTTCAAGTCCTCTTTTATATTTTCTTAATTTTTTATATAAGATAAAATATATAAATCAAAATTCCTTTTCTAAGTTTGCGATAGTTCCTTAACTCAAAAATTTTAATTCAGCTATTTTCCTTTGTATCGTAAGAAATAGCAGCTGCTTGTGTAAAGACACTAGGCAATTTTGAAGCAAGAGACATGAAAAACGTGCAGTGCCGTCGCCGATTGTTCTGACCGTAACACCATGAAGACATGCTAAGGAGGCGGGAGAAATACCTTATACTTGTAATAAATCTTTCTATCGTTTCTCATCTCTTCTGCCAATATCACCCGCCATCTATCCTATTGCTACCACCAATGGTAATCATGTGCAATTTAACTTTGAAATTTATAACAGAGGACCATCTTTAACGCTTGTGTGGTGCCATACTACGATTAATTAAATGAATTTTGCAGAAAATAGAAATAATTTTTAATACCCAGAACTGTCATATAGGAAATGCAGTTTTAACCGCAAATGCATAAGCTTCGTCATTTATTTACATTTTTGTGCATCTTCTGTATCCTTGTCTCAAAACTTTTCATCACGCAGTTCAATCGATACGCCACCTTTTTGAAGAAGATTTACCAGAAGAACTAAATTCTTTTCTTTATTGTGTTTAATTTATAATTTTTAAACTAAGAGTACTTAGGGTCTGCTGAATTTCAAGCTGGACTCTCTTTGTTAGTATGTTCATTGCTGTTCATTACTTTTCAGAATATTTGATGAAATTATCACCAACACTTTGTTCGAAGTTGAATATGTTACTGAATTTAAATTTTCATTTCAATTTTTAAATATTACCCACTAGTTATTGCAGCTTGCAGCGCATAATTGGGTTTTCGCTATGAACACTTTTTGTGCATTGTATTAATGTATTATTTATTATGTCCGTATACAAATATGTTTTATGAATCATTTTGAAAATATTATTAATTATTATAAACGTCTCGCAAAACGCTATACTATTAATTAAATAATATGGGTAATTTCCTTGTTGGTAAATCTACCACTATAAGACGATATTCATTCTCTTTACCTCTTTCTTGAAGTCATATTTATATAGATACACAAATAAATAAATACAACTTAAAAAGCAGTTCAAAACCTGAACCATTTGTACGCTGAAATTAGCAACAATTGGTGGTAATAATGCAAAATAAATTAATATTAGTTAAAAATTCGTTTAAAATCCATCCATTTTCGATTAGAATCAAAGCATACGCAAAATAAATAAATAATAATACTAAATAAATAAAAATAAACTAAAAAAAAAGAAAATCTGAAAGGTTTCAGATTTTAAATTAAATCCGAAGGGTCGTTTTTTAACTTTTTGTGTGTTATCTTTATTTATTAAATATCATGCTGTTCGCACTTAAACCATAAAATTAAGTTCAAGAGCAATATCGCGAAATAATTTTAAATTGAGCATATGTTTCGAATTTCCGGTACACAGTCTCACTCACTGGATATAAAAAGGTTTTTTCTGTAGAACGTTGCCATTGCTCGCTTTGAAATCGTTGAGTATGTTAATCAAAAATTTTACAAAATATGAAATCGATAATAGAACAAATTCAAAATTCAAAATTTGAGCTTCCAGATAGATGCCCATATTTGCAGTAGGATTACTTCATTCAAAATTTGATGGCTCTAGGTACCGTTGTTTTATCACAATGCGAGAAACATACATACATTTACACAGATTCTTCAAATATAATACAGGGCTATAATATTTGGTGGCAACAATTTGAAAAGTGAAACGGGCATTCAGAGTGATTCGACTCAAAATCGCAAAACGAAGACAATAGTCCTTCAGGGACAAAGCCTTTTTGGACTAAAAATAATAAATAAAAAATAATAATAAACAGAAATACAGAAGCAAATTGCATATTACGCGAGAAAAAGACCAAAACCAAAAATAAGAAGAAAAAAAGTAATTTATATCTTTCTGTGCATTGTCATGAGGAGGTTAGTTCAACGAAAAAGTAAATACATCAGGCTGTATTATTTTAAGTATTAAAATTTAGTTTGTGCACTTTTTAAGTTCATAAATAGTAATAATAACAATAATAAAAATAATAAGAATGGTGATAAGAATAATAAAAAAATCAATGGAATAGTGGTAAACTGCGCAGTAGTCGCAAAATATACCAAAAATAAAAAGAAAAAAAAGAAATTTATATCTATCCCTCGTTCATCCTCAGGGGATTGGTGCAACGAAAGAAGCAAATACATCAGGCTGTTTCTGAACCAACAAGAACACAGATTAAAGTTTAATACTTAAAATAATCTCAGAAAATTAAAGTAGTTTGTATCTTTACTAGATAAATCCCTACAGGGCGAAGAAAGTAGTGCAAAAAATTGCAAAATTATAGCTTCAAAATCATAAACAAGCTTAAAAAAGGATTTTTTAAATTTTTATTTTGAGCAGACCTAGCCCCAAATCATACACAAATAAAAATGCTGAATTTTTTATTTAAGCGGATCGAGTCCCTAAAACAAAAAATAAAATGAATCAATTTTCATTTTAATTATTCTTCTATATATTTTATTACAGAGGTACTCGGTAAACAAAATGTTCTTTCTCCTAAGGTTTAGCCTAGCCCTCTGAGTGGAATTTCGTTTTGGGTGTGCTCATGAAGATCTGTATTTAAACAGCATTTGTTAGCTAATTTTATATAATTGCTTATTTTAGTCTCTGTTTTCATAAACTTACATTCATTAATATGGTATTTGCATAATTAAAAAAAAAGAGCAAAATACTTTAAATTATAAGCTATGGTTTTCTTTGGTTTAGTTTGTTATGGCAAAGCACACTACGCTATCTCCTTAAGGGGACGGATGTCTTCGTGTAGGATTTTCTAAGAGAAACTGGCTCTTTTTAAGCTAATATATACCAAGTGACAAAGACACTCATGACTGGATAAAAGCCATCATGATACGCAGGAATCTGTATTTTAATTTTGTATTGCGAATTCGATTCAGATACTGGAATTTTTATTTCTGCTTAATTTTCAGTTGAAAACCCCGTCAGCTCGGAATTATAATAAATACATTTGTTTTAAACTTTGTAGAGACGTTAAGTATTTTTTGAAAGCAAGAGAGATGAAAAATGAGCAATGTCCTAGTCGGGACTCGAACCACGGACCTCTCAAATACTCACCGAGTGTGATGGCCACTACACCACGAAAGCATGCTAAGAAGGCGGGAGAAATACCTTATATACTCCCCCCTTTTAAAGGGCGACTGGGGCTCAGGGGATCCAATCAACAAATCCTGGTGGTGGAGAATCATCATCCACCACCTTTTTTTTGTTCGTGCGTAGGGATATTCGGTACTTTTTGAAAGCAGGAGAGATGAAACATGAGCAATGCCCTATCTGAGACTCGAATCACGACTCTTGAATACGCGCCGAGTTTGGTAACCACTACACCACGAAGACATGCTAAGGGGGCGGGAGAAATACCTTATAACTTTCGCTTTAGTTGGAAGTTTTGTTTTAAACTTGGTAGTATCACCATAAAAATGTATTCTGTCACGTAACTAAAATGAGTGAAAGATTTGTGAAGATAATAAAGTTCTTTTATTGCCTCTTTTTCTGTAGTTAATTTTTCAGTGCACGCAGAAATTACATTTAAATCATGATAAGTATCATGATTAAGTATTTTAATCACAGAGGATTTTTATGTAAAATTACGTTTAATTCATTATAATGTGCAACCCTGTGCATTGAACACCAGAACAGAATATTTTAAATTTAAATCCTACTAACTTCATTCCCCTTTTATAACAGAGGATCACAAAATCAAAAATAAAAGCAATAGTGGCAAACCGCGTAGTAGAAGTAAAAATACCAAACCTAAGTATGAAAAGTAAAAACGAAATGCTCGTCTATTTCTGCTTCGTTTTCGGGGGATTGGTGCAAAGAAAGATGCAAATATATCAGCCTGTTTCTGATATACGAAGAAACAGGATCATGTATTTGCATCTTTAGTTACACCGAAGACGCAAATTAAAGTTTAATGCTTAAAATCGTCTGAAAACATTAAAGTATATGTGTCTTTACATGTCCAATTTCTACAGGCACAAGGAAGTAGTGCAAAACATTTCAAAATTATAGCATCAGTATCATAAACAAGGTTAAAAGAAGCTCAGAAAATTATTTAAATTTTTATTTTGAGCAGACGAGTCCAAAAACAATACGATGGAACAAAAGCAATCCAACACATGAAAAAATAATAAGATATGAAAATAGCTTAAAAGCGACCGCCTTTACCATTTTAGAAACTCTCTCTAAATAATAGAGATATTTTTCTAAATATTCTCAGAGCTCAAAGAAGGTATTTCATTGCAGTACATGTAGTCTAAATTCTGAGCTTTCATAATCTATGAGCAAAACTATTTACTAAAAAAAAATTCTTTCGTTAATTTCATTATTTCGTTTGTTTAAAAGATAGCAAGAACAGAGTTGTTTTCATACGGATTAGATCAGATTAATGGAATTAAACTTACACTAAATTCATTTGAATATTTAATTACATAAAGAATTTTTAAAAGTTTAGCTGAGAAAATTAATTAACTATTTAAATTACTCCGATATTAATTGCGTATCTCGAAATATGAGAATGATTGCAGAACTAAACGAGAAAGTTTTTGCTGCGTACAAATTAGCATACGGAAAGCTTCAGTAAATTAACATTTCCAAGCGTAACTAAACGTCTAGGTAGGAAACAAATAAGGAGATAAGTGTTTTCATTATATCTTGAAAGAGAGGCAACTTCTTCCGAGGAGTGGTATGAGCTGTATTTTCTATATTTATTTTTTAAAACTTTTAGTCGTTTTTACGATCTACAAAGTACTGAAATTTTTAGTCTTGTTAAAAATTTTGTTTACTTTTCATTGTGCATTCCAGTCGAAAGCTTCTAATTCTGTTTATTATTTTAGCAGTATAATTATTCCATATAGGATGATATTTAAATTCATTCCTCTTATTATCTAAATTCCTTTGTCGAAATGACCGATTATAGGACTCGAGAAAATTTTAGAACAAAACAAAGGTGCACGAAAAAGAGATGGCGGTTATTTTATTTTTGAGCAAATGAGCAAATAAGTTACACTTCAAAAAAAAAAAAGGACAGTTCTGCATCTCCTGCTCTACTGGGGCAATTGACGAAATTCAAATTGCGTTTTCTATGTTCTATAGAATTGTTCTAACATAGATATTTCGACACAAAATCGGACTTTTTCTGAAATAACATACCGATGTTTTTTTTTCCATATTTCGATTCTACGGCTCAAATTATGACTAGATATTAAATTTTGTAATTTTTGGTGAGAAATTTATGGAGAAATTTCAAAAATTTATCTTGGTGCATTTTTTTCTCAGTTTGCGCCAAGAACAATTCACTTGGTGAACTTCTTAATTTATAGCAATCTGTTTTCCTTTCCTTTATTCCATTGTCCACGAGAGGAAAAAAAGTCATCGTTCAGACTTTCAAATAATTTTAATAAAGTGCGTAAAACATATTTTCGTCATTATCACTTATAGCAAATACGCCAAATTTCAAAACGCGCCAAATGAACATTCATGTATATTTTAAGGTTTGAATAAAAAACTCTAATTTTTTGCAGGTGTGCTTAAGTACATCTTCTTTAAGACGATGGCAAGAGTTTTATAGGTTATAAATCAAATTTGTTTCCGAAAAATTTATAAAAATTATTAAAAAATGCAAATTTAAAAAATAAATCATAAAACCTGGCGAATGTTATTTGGAATGAACCTAAATTTCGAAATAAAAAAGGAAGAATCCTGTAAGTTTAATAAAAAAAGAGATAATAAATAAATATCAAATTCAATTAACTTTGAGGAGCTAACATTTTGAGAACTAATATTTTAAAAACTACTCGTGAGATTTTTACAAACCTTGGCAGTTTGGAATAATTTGAAAAGTAGAATCGGAATATGGGAATAAACTGTCAAGTGACTTCAGAAAAATCCGATTTTGTGTCAAAATACTTATATTAGAAGGATGCTAATATAGGTCTAATACATATCCTAAGTCGCGCTTTCGAGAAATGAAAAACGCAAGTTAAATTTCGTCAATCCGCCCATTAGAACGGGAGCTAGAGAACTCTCCTATTTTTGTTTTTGCGCAGTGTACATGCACATACATCCAGCAGCTGGACAAAAAAATGGAAACACCTCGTAAAATGTATGTTTGAATTGAAATGTTTGTTCTTGAAACCTGTTGGCGGCGCTGATGTGTTTGCTGTCTACCACCACCTGAAGAAAACATCTTCAATATGTGGCAAGTGTCATTCGTTATCGAGACAGTGCTCTGCGTAGTTTTCAGTGCATAATGTTGGAGCCAAATCAATCTGAACGTGGGCATATTGTTGGGGCTCGTATGGTGGGTGCTTCCGTAACGAAGTTAGCTGAAGTGCTTGGTTGTTCAAGATTTACAATATCAGGATTTTTGCTTCCTTGTACGAATTAAAAAGGAAGTATTGTAATCGCGAAAAATTTCGGGTACCGTATTTAAACGAGAATATGTTTTTTGACCGCTCTAGAATGCAATTTAACGATGCTTTTGAATGACATCCGTACGTGAGGATAATTAAAGGACTATTCTCCCCCCCCTCAAATAATTATAAAACTGATTTAAAATGGATTCTGAAGAGATTATTTTCGTGGCGTATGTGCTTACGTACGTACGTACGTATGTATGTATGTATCTCCTATAACTCAAACACGAGTAACCTCAGAACGTTGAAAATTTGGATATAAGGCTGCTATAACATGCAGATGTGCACCTCTCATTTTGGTTCCAATCAGCCGCCTCAAAAGTATATAAACATAGGTATATATATCCACTCTGTTACTCGCTTCAGTGAGTTCAGTTTCTTTATTCTTATAAATTTGTAAATTATGAATTTTTTGGTTTAAAAATAATTGAATTATGTTGGTCTTATTTTTCGGCTACGATTTGTATGCCCTTAGGTAACCTGCATGCAATAATTGTGGAATTATCGACAATTTAAAGGTTTTTTAACTGAGGCCGAGCATAATTTTTGGTTATGATAGCGGCCATATTTGTTTACATTTGAAGCTCAGCAGAATAGCGAATTTGTTGCCAATCCAGAGAAGCTAAGCTTCACAACAACAGAGTAACGTCTTCTTTTATTACTGCGAATTAAATTACGCTATAATCATTATGGAATTATCATTTAAGTTATTAGCTGGGTTTTGCGCAAAAATTGTAATTTTAATTGTAAAAATTGTTTTCTTAATTGTTTTAACTGCACTTGATGTTTAATATTTTTCTATAACTTTCAGTTTTAAAAGAAAATATTTTGACGTTTTATGCATTTTTACCTCACCGGGAAGTGAGAACAGAATTAATTAGTAGCGCATGCGCAATAGGTGTGAGGCGCTGAATCGTCTGTTAAAAACTGTTTCTTTTTTATTTGATTAATTACTTTTATACATCGTTTTAGATTTATTGAACTTGTTGTAATTCTTCGGATGCTATAATTTTTGCTCATTCTGAGTTATAAAATGAATGAGATGTAACGCTGTTAAGTGAACATAGCGCAGAAGTGTGGCTATGGTAAATAAATATCGTGAACATTAAACAGTGCATTTATTCTATTGTGGTTTTTGCGGTATCGAGGAAGTAGATTTAATTTGAAATTCGTTAACTGTTAATTCAATATTTAATGAAATGCAGGAAACTTGCATATAATTTAATATTCCGTACAAGGAAGTCATGTGGTGTACACATCAAATTTTTAATTCATACAGGAAAAGCGGAAAAACCGTATATGCTAATTCACTGCGCGGACGAAACTGGATGACAGACGATCGCTGATGAGGGTTGTGATGAAAAATAAGAGGACTACAGCCGCAAAAGTGATTGCTGAATTAAATGTCGCACCCATGAACCCTGTTAGCATGAAAATAATGCGAAGGGAGCTCCACAATCAAGGTATTTCTGGGCAAGCTGCAATTCAAAAGCCACTCATCAGTGATGAAAACACGTGCAAGAGGAGAACGTGGTGTCAAAGCTGTAAACCTGGACAAAGTTATAATGTTCGAGATTCCAGGTGCACATGTTCAGGTGGTGGAGTATGTTATTCAAAATTTCATGACTCCAGTTATCGTTGTTTTTTCACAATACGAGAAACATACAATCATTCATGCATATTCTTCATTAGTTAGTTTCTTTAAATATAATACGGGTCGATTATATTTGGTGGCAACAGTTTGAAAAGTGATACATCGCATTTAAGAGATTGGATGCAAAATGCCATTTCGAGACTAATAGCCCTTCTGGGCTAACGCCATCTTGGGCTAAGAAAACGCTATTCTAAAATAGCTCAAGAAAAGTATCGAAGAAGAAGCAAATTAAAAATTATAGTATGATTTTAATTGTTATTTGTTTATTATACTATAGGATGTTTCCATACATGGAAAATGAAATGATGTAAAAATAATGGAAATATCATTGGAATGAAAAACTTCGCTCCAGGTCTCCGATGTCGACTTTTTTTTTACTGCTTTTACCGTGCGTTGCAAATAACACTCTTAATTTGGTGACAGAAATAAGCCACTATACAACAGCTCAGTTTTTGGTGTTTTCACAGAATTAGGATTTGTGACTTTAGAGCGCTTCTGTAATTTTGTACCTTAAAATTAGTATATAAACATTATAACAGTGCAAAAATGATACCAAGTTCTTCGCTGCACTTTAAATAACATGTTTTAGGTGAATTTGGTCAGACAATTTAAATGTCTCAAATTTAAAGGAGAGCGCAGTTTTTAAACGTATTGCTTCACACAACTTTCTATCATTTTTCATTTAGCGAGCAAAATTACTTGCTTAAGTTTACACCTGTACAAAACCTATAACCTACATAAAATTTTACTGATTTGTGCCTGTTACAGTCTATGATATCCGACAGTTTAATATTGTTACGAAATTGACATTTATTTGGCTATTTATTTAGAATAGTAATTAAAATTCCTTTTTTATTTCCCCGAGCAACACATACGATTTTTGAAGAGAAAACTACGTCGAAAAAAATAGCAATAAAAATAAAAGAGCGCGTGCATTTAATGTTTAATAAATAAATATCTCGTAATTACTGTTACCATCCAGAAAAATCTAGAAATATCGTGATTGTTCGACTGATAATTAAAAAGCTTATAAAAGCCGAGGTGAAACACCTCATCTCAGTTGTAGTTGTAGTTGTTGTTGTTGCTGTTATTACTTGTAGCTGTAAAAAGCGAACTGCTGTTTGTTTACTTAATGATGTATTGATTGTAGCGATTTCGCTGTGAGATAGAATTATTTTATCTGCTTTGAACTGAGATTTTGCTAAATGTTTGAGATATTGTGTTATTGTGCGAAGATTTGTGAAGAAATATTTCAGCATTTTAATTTATTTCTTGTGGAAAGAATAAAATTTTTGTTAACTTTTTAACGACTTGTGCATTCAATATATAACGAACCCGTACGCGCGTAACAATATTATTAAATTATACGTAAAAAAATTTAAGTTATATGATTATAGTTAAACACATTAAAAATACTTCTGAGCTTTTACAATATTCATAGTAATATGTAACTAAGAACGAAATTGTGGGAATTTTAACAGAGAAGAGTTTTAAATCAAAATTACTGAAAACAAATCAATGTAAATTCACGGTAACTATTCCTAAAGATAGAATTTTTATACTGTCATGTTATTGTTCTTTGAAATATTGGTAATGCATAAATCATATTTTTACTGCTCGTGTGTGAGAGTTGCATAATTTTATTTTTAATCACACATGCCAGTTAATATTGTGATAACTTAAAATTAGTGTATAGTGCATTTAACTAAATCCGCATAAATTTAAATGTTTATTCACGTATACACACACACAACATTTTTATTGTTCTTTGAAATATTAGTATCCTATTAATCATATTTTATTATTGCTCTTATATCATAGCTTCATTTTATTTTAGGAATTTATTTTTAGGAATACATGCCAATCAGTATTGTGACAACTGAAAAGTAATTTTTGGTGCAAACTAAATCAGCATAATTTTAAATGTTTTATTCATATACACACGTTATTTTTATTGTTCTTTAAAAATTGCTAACGTATTATTCATATTTTATTTTTGTTATTGTTTAAGTGTTGCACGATTTTATTTTGAATCATACATACCAGTTAATATTGTGATACCTATAATTATTTGTTAATGTATTATGCTTCCAATTTATTGTGATACGTTTTTACAATTCATTTCTTGTTCAATTCGGAATAAACCACATTCAAAAACTAAAATCTAGAACCACAGTGGCAAACTGCAAGAAACCAAAAACCAAAAAAAAAAAAAAAAAAA
>KK119558.1:470635-489512 GCA_000611955.2 Stegodyphus mimosarum
AAGAACAACATAATTGAATCATTTTTTAAGCAAAAAATGCATAACTACATATAAGAATAAAAAAACGCAGATGAGCACAGATTTTAATAGTACACACATGAACTATCTGACTCAATGACTAACTAAAAGACAATACCTAATTTGCTTAATACCTCAATGTTCAATATCTAAATAAAATATTTCGAATTGAATTTCCCTTATTCTGGCTAAAATTAATATCTTATATTTTGGTTTATTAATTTCTGATAGCAGCTGGGTTCAAACTTTCTGGATAAGTCACATGTTATTGAGAACAACTGGACGTTGCTAATGAATTCATGTAACATAAAAATATCAGAGAATAAGACGAATGCTATACAAACAAAAACAGAGTTGTATGAACATATATTACAAAAGGTCAATATCTTGAACATAAAAATGTAACATTACATAAAAAAAAATAAGTGAAGTAAAATATCTTTAACTTTTTTTCGTCGTTCCTTTTGTTATTCAGAATTTCCAAATGAACTATGAAACTATGAAACTATGAACTATGAAAGCTAACTGGAGAAAGAAATCAAAATTACTTTTAAAAGCTTTTAAATATTTATATAAGTTACCTCTAAAGTTAAGAAATCATTAAACCTAGCTAATCTGTATACTAACTGGTTTGCTCCATTAAAGTGCGGAATCAAGAGTTTTCCGCATTTTGCCTGGGTAATGTGCACATGAAAGGCTTCCGCATCGTTAAAATTAAAAAGTTTGTTTCTTTCATTTTCTTCACCTTTCCCTCCAATTTGCACATTACCTACTAAGCACACGCAAATCTGCACATTGCATACTGGGCTCTCGTTAAACTGAAAATAAGATTTTTTCTACTATACCATGCGTCACCCATCGTAGGAGTTTAGAACGTCTGGAACGAAATATTTTGGGACCTTCATTCAGTTTAAAATTCTTTCCTCGAGAACGAAGCATATAAGAAATGCTTGTAGAGACATTAGGTTACTTCGAAGTTCGAAGCAGGAGGCATGAAAAATGAGCAATGCCTTTGTCGAGATTCGAACCTCGGACCTCTCGAATACGCTCCAAGTATGCTGACCATTACACCACTAAGGTATGCCAAGAAGGCGGGAGAAATACCTTCTGTACTCCCACTTTTAAAAGGCGGCTTGGGATTAGGGGACCCAATCGCAAACTCTTGGTGGTGGAGAATCATCGTCTAAACCATTTTTAGTTCGGGCGCCACTGTAGTGTTGTTAGGATTTTTTTGAAGCAGAAGTAAAAAATGAGCAATGTTCTCGCCGTGATTGGAACCTCGGACCTCTCGAATACGCGCCGAGTGTGCTGACCATTACACCACGAAGGCATGCTAAGAAGGCGAGAGAAATACGTTATAAATGTTTTGCAAGTAATGTAATCTTTCTTTCTCATATGAACTCAGGAAAGCTTTTAGACGTTCTTCTTGATAGCAAGAAAATGTAGGCTAAAAGTTAAAGAAACTTCTAGCTTATCTAAGAGATTAACAAATAAAATATTTGACTGCTGGTGATTGGTGATTTACTATTTGCTTTCTATTATTTTAAATATACTCTCTGTATTATATGTACGCAGAATTTTCCACAACTTTGATTTGATTTTTCTGAAATATTTTTATAAACATGTAATTCTGACCTCAAAGTTTCTCCAAAGAACTTTATGAGATTATTATTTTATTATCAAGAGAACTTTATGTCTTCAATTTCAAAATCTGTTTGCATAAATTCTATAAATATGCTAAAAGACTAAATTTAGTTTGGTTTGGTATAGTTTACTTAAATATGACAAAACACTCTGGGACCATCTGCCTAAACGAACGGATGCCTTCGTGGAGGAATTTTGAAGAAACAATTTCACATATACACGTTACATGTGGGGAAAAGCTCAAAAATACTCATACAGTCAATCCGTTAACCGAGATTCGAACCTGGAAGGAACTACCAGTGTTAAGCGACTTTACTAGCTCGGACGCTTAAATTCTCCTTAGTACCCCACAGAATAAGAGGTCTAAATAGTAAAACGTTCATTACGTTTTAATGCAATTAAAGTTACATAGATCATAAATTACTTGAAATTTTTCGAAGACCTTAGGAATTAATAATATCAAAGGGATAGTTTCAAACATAATTAGTAATGCCGTTTTAGTAGAAATGGAAGCTTAATTGCTCAACACAGCACGCATAAAATTTCTATACAACTCTTGATAACTTCTTTTTAAAATCACTTAACAGAAATTAGTGAAAAGTGATTTATGTCAATAGATTCTTTCTCGTGTATCACCCCAAGCATTGTGAATATTATACTGATTGGACATTTTTATCTTCGGATTCATGTAAAATGTTAAATTATATATTTAAGACCCACTCATTCCCAATGCTGAAATTACCCTCATAACTATCCTCTATCTTATTTTACAGATATTGTTATTAGACATATATATCTTACTTCATATCATTTATCCATCTTGCATCAAAAATATTTCAATTAACATTTGTTTCTTTTTTTGCCCTTTTAACTACAAAGTATTACGTTACTTTAAATTGTACTTACTTTTTTAATCGGAATTATACCTAACACAATTTTTTGCATGGAAAGTTAATTTAGCCGAACGAGATTTTGCTGTACGTGATACGTATTAATGGCGTAACCTCTGTGTCTGACAGGGCTTACTGTGCACTAAAAAAATATAAAAATAAAACTCTGAAAACAGCAATTATATTGATCAAATTTAGAGGAATGACTAACTATAGCAACTTTCTAACAGTAAAATTCTTTAAATAAATTCTGAAATTCGAGAGTATCATCAAACAAGAGATTTCAATTGTTTCTTTAAATTTCATTTGACATATTTAAATGTTTTCTTTGGTAGCAGCATCTTGAAGAAAACGTATTTAAATTTCTATCTGCAGTACATGTAAAAATGGCAGCAGATTTAGGCTCTAATATGTTGTTTTTAGATAATTTGTTTCGATAGACGATTTCGTCTAGATGAATCTTGTTGTTATATTGTTGTTTATATTTCGAAGTATTTTGATCCTGTTTGAAGGTATTTTTTTCGGGATTGTTGCAGTATTTAGTTTTTCCATTCATTTATTTATTATTTTCAGAAAAGTAATTTATATTTGTTTTTAAATTCTATTTTTATGCCCATTTGTTGCATAGAATTGTAGATGTTTTCTTCTGAGTGCAACAGCTTTGGAATTGTAAAAATATTAAAATTAGAACTCGAAATATTGGCAGTTACGTTCTCAAGCAGCTTTGACTAGAGTTTTTGTCCCCAAGCTGTAACTTTTTTGCGATCTCTGGCTAACATGGCGACTTTCTGGAAGATTCGCGAAGACACATTTTTGAAGCTGTACGACCGTTTATTCCAACAGTTTCCAGATCCCCTGCTGCAGGGTATAAATGCACGTCGGAGAGCTAGAAAGTTCAGTTGTGCATCACTTGCGAATTAACTGTGAGACTAATTGAACTACGAGTTGAGGGTTTACCCTGAGAGTGATTTGAGAAACTTTCACTTTATTTCTTTTGCTAAAGAAGAATTGCTCGGTTCACTCTAAGTTATTTTCAGACATTATTGTGCTTTGTGTAGTATTTATTGTGCCTATTTTCTTAATATTTTTTTTATTTCTTCCTGCTTATCAAAGTTTATTATTTAAAGAAATATCAATGATTCCGTAAATCGAAACAATATACTCGCTAAACTCAATAACTATTAGTATATCCTTGTTCATCATGATATGTATCGCAGAAATTTATAGTAATCTAAGTTTTCTCTTTCCTCAGCATTGTATCACGCTGCGTTTTCTATAGGTTGTTTCATGTGCAACACACAAGTATTTAATTAAATAAAATTAATGCAATAATTTATTAAAGTTAAAAATCACAAAAAATTTAACTAGTACGTCCTTTGATATTCCACAGGTTTCATTTCCTTAGAAATATATTTTAAAGAATTTTTTATTTCTTAGAAATTTGAAAAGTAGAATTTAAACTCGTCTGTTTATTATTAAAACATTTTCGCTTTTTGAATTCTGTCTCTTATTATATTCTAAAATAAGACCTGAAATTTATATTTAAATGCTAAATACACATTATTAACATACGAAAATAAAATTTCCACTTTTATTTTTTTTTGCAGTTGTCAATCAAAAATATGAAATCCGCTTATCTGATGAATTCGTTTTGCGCGGAAATATAGCTCTGCTTCGATGTCCAGTTCCAAGCTTCGTCAGTGATTACGTCAAAGTGACATCATGGGAACGAATAGATGGCTTCCTAATTACTCCAGGCATTATAAGCGGTAAGTGTTTAAACATGTTTCATAACTTCTGCCTTGAATCATATGCAAATACTTCCGATAGTAATGTCACTCACTTTGAATCTTCTTCCCATTACTAGAACTGAGAGCAGACAATTGAGCTGTCAAATGAGCTTTTGAAGAAGTTGTTTCAGCCTTATCTTAGACGACCGTAAATAGTCTAGCTTCTTATTTTATTCAGAATTGTATTATCACTAGAATTGCTACAAAAGGAGTACTTAGAAAAGATTACCGTCAGTTCCTTTTTACTTCTTTGTACGAAGTAAATGAAGTACTGTAATCTCGAAAAATTTCGGGTATCAGGTTTAAACGAAAAAATTCATTTTGACTGTTCTCGAATCCATTTTGAATATTTGTTTTTTGCATCGCCTCTGTACAGACCGGCAGAATAAAGGACTTTTTTATTTCAAAACGGATTCTAAAATCGATACAAACTGGACTCAAAATGGAGTTTTTCTTAAATTAAGTACAACGTTAAATTTTCTTATAAGGGACTACTATAATATCTAGTTGAGCACTTCCCTTTGGTAGAAGTATATATATATATATATACTTTAAAGCCGGTAAAAAGTGCGGAAATATATAATATATATATATGTATATATATATCCACTCTTTATCCATTCATTTCATTCCAGCCATACTTTATCCATTAATTTTCTAGGCTTAAATGCCTTTATCCAGCTTTTATTTTTGTAATCGTTGGTCGCAGTGATATACTTTTAATTACAGAAGTATTTTATATGGCAAAAATATTCATATTTTGTCACATTAAAAATAATAATGAATATATTATGTCGCATTAAAAAAATGAGTTTTTGGCCAATAACGAAATCTAATTTTTAATGTGTCTCTCGGTTTCTATACTTACATTCCAGATATTTAATTTCAAAGTTTGCAATTTTTGATGTCATTTTCAAATTGCCCTGAGAGATCGTTTAATTAAGTTAGAATAATTCAAGGAAATAAATTTAAATAAAGTTCAGCAAAAATGTGTATAATAAACTTTACAAGAACGTAATGTGGTGTCCAATCAGATTTTTTATAGGTTAGCGTGATAATGCATGCGAAATAACGATATATTCTCTTTCAGTTAAGAATCTGTAGTTGAGAAATAAATGCCTAAGAAACATTGATTCGGAAGAATGTTTTACTTGTTTCAAATAGTTTATATACTTTTTATATATAAATAAATTTTTTCATGCAAACAAATGAAATCATATGGCCGAACAGAGACAAGAAATAATGCATAGAAGACACCCCCCGTATTGCTCTGACTTGCTTTGTTTATGCGTTTAATGCTCTAAAATTTCCTAAGTAAAATTTCTTAGAGCTATAATTTGTGTAAAGTAACAGTTTTATCATATTATTTCCCTGTTGAAAATTGTTTCAAAAATATTGCTTAAGATCTTGCTTAGTTAATGGACGTGTTGTAATCCCTCTTATACACGTGATACGGTCTCTTCAAAGCAGGTGCAATGGCTTGTTCAGAGCAACTGAGGCTTCAGCCGAATTCGCGTGACGAGGCAATTGAAGTTTTGAAATGTCTACCTATCAAATCGAAAAGATTTTTAACTGTAGAAAAAAGATGCACCACTTTATGATTTCATTTTTTGAGATATATTCTGTCAAAACTTAGATAGAGGTAACAAGACTTTCTCTGTGGTTTGTCTTAAAATACTCCAAATTGATTCCTTTTGGAAGCCAAGCTAATCTCACTTGCGTCGCGTAATATTTGAAATACATATTAATGTGTTTTATCATATTTCCATAAGCTTTACTCTAAAAGAGAGTACCTGCACATAGTCTTACATCATGTGTTTATGTATTTATGTCACATAAACATCACCTTCAAAAATACCAAGTTACCTCATATATGATTCCCTATTATATTGTCATAAATATTGTATTATTTCATAGGGTTTTAGTTACAGAATATATTACGTAATATTAATTAAATATCATGCAAATATAACTGGTG
Source organism: Stegodyphus mimosarum (assembly GCA_000611955.2). Classification (NCBI taxonomy): domain Eukaryota; kingdom Metazoa; phylum Arthropoda; class Arachnida; order Araneae; family Eresidae; genus Stegodyphus; species Stegodyphus mimosarum. Next base: position 476,956 of record KK119558.1, read on the forward strand.
TTATTTCTAGTCCACGAATTCGAAAGTGCCGACGATTCTCTTTGGGAGAGCTTATGACTTCGAAATTCAATTCAAACTCGAATCATAACTCAAAATAAGTTTTATGACTTATTTACGTACATCTGCTATATTACACTATTTAAATGGTTCGAGATTAATTTTAAATCAAAAGATGAGAATAATTCCCGATTCGAATCAAATTCTATTAAGAGAAGTCGAGTAACCGACCGCTCACTTCAATGTTTGTTTTTCGACTCCCTGTTGCCACTAGCCGAAGCGAAACTTTCGCTCATTTCGAGTTGTAACATTTCTCCCACCATTTGATTTTTGAGAAAGCATGAGAAAATCAAATCAAGTATGAAATGAAAATTGAAATAGCAATATAAGATGAGAAATTTAAATTTTAGCACAAATTAACAACTTTACCTAGGCGTAACATATATCTTGGATATTTTAAACTTACTTAATATACTACAAACTTACATTCTGTAAATAACGGGCAAAAAATTCTTTTCTGAAAAATACTAGTAAATAGATTAGTTCACTAAAACCGAATAAAATCAAATTGTATACAAAATTCAAAGAAATGAATAAAGAAAAGCGAAAACAAATAATAGAAGTACTGAAAACTAATTAAAGGTTTTTAATTTTTCTACCACATCTACTAAACTGAGTATTTGTATTAGAATTTTCAGGTTGACATTCTTTGGTAACAGTTACTAAGTCATCTTTTTTTCCAGTATTTCCTGAAGATGTGGATGATTCAGTAGTTTTGAGCTCGAAGATAGATTCTTTATTGTCTATCTCCATTGGAAATATTCTTTAAACTGGTCTTAACAATTCACCACTAGATGTTTTTACTTTCGCCACTCTGATGTTGTTTTCCTTTACTGGGTATATTTCGATTACACGACCTGTTCGTTTTCTTCTAGCGTCCTCTACAAGCATTAAATCACATTTCTTGATGGTTCTCGAAGGTACAGTCTTTGGTCGATGTACTAACAGTCCAAGATAATCACCTCTAAATCGCTTACGAAATTCCACACGTAACGTTTGGTGGTATCATCATCTTTTCGAAAGTTGATTTTATCCAGAATGTCCAGATCTGGAACCCCTCAGTTCGAACATCTTGAATAAATATAGATGGAGTGAGTGCACATCAATCGGTGGAATCATCTGACTCGTACTTAATGGTCTGCAGTTGATATTTGCTTCTGCAACACAAATGATAGTTAACATTTCTTTATATTATAGTAATGCTTTTCCCAGAACCCTTCTCAATAATTTATTGATCATCTGAACCAGTCTCTCCCACCAGTGACCCCACCATGCTGCGTTTGGTGGATTTAGCTTCCACTGAATTTTTATTGTCGAAGAACTTCTGATCAGTCAACAGATCGGAGTAGATTCCTTGCCCCTACAAAATTTGAGCCGTTACCGCTGTATATTAGTCTAGGCCGTCTTCTTCGTGCTATGAATCTTCGAAATCCGAGGAAAAATCCATTCGTCGATAAACTTTCGATTAATTATAAATGAACCGCACGGTAAACTGTGCAGGGAAAAAGCAAGATCCAAGCCCTTCTATTTTCTTTTAAATAAAGTGGTCTTGCTACACCAGTCACCTCAAATACATAGGCATCTCATGTAACTTACATCTAAAATCGCTTTCGCTTTTGAATTCTAATTCAACATTCAAACAAATGAACTAATCAAAGCTTCTTACCTGTCAGACGAGATCAATTCAATCCAATATTTTATCCAATTTTATTGACGACACAGACAATACATGACGACAAGAAAACACTTATAATTACAGTTATATATAGATTCCCCCACTTAACATACTATGATTCACCATTCTTCAAAGTCTCAGTCGCAATTAATTTCAACTCAAAAAAATCAGACGCACAGCGCCATCTGGCTCCTGTAATTACAGTTTCTACAGCTGACTCGATCTTCTGAGAGAGGACAAGGCACTATATCAAGAGCTTTCGCAGAGTTTCTCTTGCACCGAACACATTTCGATATGACTCTATGTGTTGTTTTTCTTCCTTTTATTATACACACTTTTTGACGAATACTAGTAAACAAATTTGAGTATCTGCATGTAAAAGTTGCAAATGGTAGTCTTGTATCATCCTTTCTAATAATTCATGTTTGGATGGAAGTACAATGGGGCACCGGAAGCTTTCATAGTCATGTCTTCTCAAAATCTTCGTTTTCAATCTTACAATTCCTTCTTCACCATTGAAATAAAAATGTCCCTTCAACTGTTCTTCATTAGAGAATGCTTCTTGTTGAATGATCTTCAATAATTTCTTCTCAGCAATGTCCAGTTCTTCAACACTCAGGATTCTGTCAAAATTTCTTTCTCCATTTCTACAATTACTTATGATGAATCTCAGAATCTAAGAAATCGTTCTCACGATATTAAAGTAACTTGAAAAGTAATTCAGATATCATTTTTCAGCGGTGATATTAGCCAAAGTTGAAATAATGTTCTTTCGCTTTCCTTTCATCATTTCTTCTTTGTTAGTTAGCTCGTTAGTTCTCTTTCCTAGTTAGCCAATCTTCTTCGTTCTTCATAAGCCATTCTGGCCCTTGCCACCACCGCCATTTCACAAAACTCTTAATCGAACACCCTCGAGATGGTATATCTGTGGGATTTGAATTTCTTGGATTATGCCGCCAATCAGATTTCGATGATAATTTTCGCATTTATTTTACTCTATTTGCGACAAATGGCGCCCAATGATCATCTCTTTGATGTCTAATTTGAGTGCTTGTAAACAAGAGCTGCGAGTCTTACTCCTATACAGCAGGCTAGCAATTCTAAGCGATTAATTGTCATTTTCCTTAATGGACTCACTCTACTTTTATCTAGAAGAAAATATACCGATATATTTTCACCCGTTTCTTTGCTTAAATAAATCACACATATGCTTGTTTACCTGCATCACAGAACGTATGAAGACTAAGACTTTCATTTCCCTTTATATCTAAAGCCCTTGGAATTCTAATACAGGACAAAAGTGACAAATCATCAAATCCACGAATAGAAGTCTTTCCTTAAGTCTTCGGGTATGTTTGCATCCAACCAATTTTTAACAACCAGATCTTTTGTATAAGCAGTTTAAGTGTTAGCGTTATGGCACAAAGATATCCCATGAGATCTAGAATGCGGAGTACCGCAGGAAATATGTTTCTTCTAGTAAGATGTACCGATTAGTCTGTAGCTGTCTTCACATCACAAAAAAGGCTGCCATCTTTCTTATTCCACAAAATTCCTAACACTGGAGTAGGTTCTATACTGTCTTTAGATTTCAAAAGAGAAGTGTGCTTCAGACCTCTCAGATCGAATGACGCATAATCTAATATTTGTTTTGATTCCTAGATGAATCGACTGAGCGTTTCCTCATCAGGAACAGATGTGATGCAATTGTCTACATAGAATGATTCTTTTAAATTTTCTGCTATTTCAGGATAATCAGACGAATTCAGATCAATGTGGTGGTTTAATACAGCAACCAATAAAAAGGGACTTCAGTTCAATCCACAAACAACGCGTTTATGTCTAAAACCTCTAAGTTCTTTCTTGTCAAGGTCTTTCCACCATAAAAATCGTAAGAAATTTGGATCATTCTTATTCACCGACATTTGCAAAAAAGCCTTTCTTATGTCTAAAATAACCCTTATTCTATGCTTGCGGAATCTTAAAATTATGGGAATAATTTGGACCCTTTTCTATACAAACATTAAGTAAACAAGAATTTTTGTCATTACAGGAAGCATCAAATACCGGTCGCAGTTTTGTAGTCGAAGTTTCTTTGAACACCCCTTTATGCGGTAAATACTGATACTGATTATTCACTTCGTCTTCAGGGACTTCTTCTATAACTCTGTCATTTAACCAATCTGAAAGCATTTTCGTAATCTTCGAATTTGCCCTCTTGTATCAACCGATGGGTCGTACTGATTAAACGTTGTTTAGCGATATCGAAATTTTGATTTAAAGAGTTCTTTTCTATTACCCAAGGCAACTGAACTTCATATCTTCCCTCTTTAAAGGTAACAGTTTCGTTAAAATTATTCAACGAGGCAGCTTCCACTTCCTTTCTACATTTTGTTTCAACAGGGTCTCGAATGCCCAATAAATCTAATTTCCACAAATTTTCAATCTTTGATGAGTGAATTAATAAAGCAGTCACTGCAACAGCATGAGTTAACGTTTTCCCTTTCGTCAATCTGATCAAACAATTTTCCCATTAAAGTCCAAACCATTTTGGTTTCCATTGTAACTAATGTTGAGTTTAAACGTTCAAATTTTCCCTTTACTAACTCCCAGCAGTTATCAGCTTCGATGAGTAAAGATACGCTGTTGTTATCTAAGCATTACTGATCAACATCCGTTAAAATTATTCCCTTATCTTTTAACAAATCCTTAAATATTTGATAGAGAATAGCATTTGATATTTCATCAGTATCTAAAACCTAAATAATTTATTCCTGGTTATCGAATATGCTTTTCATTTCTACTTCTACTCGCGCGCAGTTCTGTTTGGTAGGCACCAAGACTCGAAAGTGTGAATCATTATTCTTCTCTTCTCACGACTTTTAATCCCAGTTGTTTAGACAGTCGTTTCTGAATATAGGAGCGTTGGCTAGTGCTGTCAAATAAACAACGAATTAATGTATTACGTGACATACTCTTATACTGTCGCCGTCTGTAAAAATATTTTATTCTTTCCACTGTTAATGTGATTGCACGCTGAATTTTCTACACTTTTTGATTGCGACGTTTCAGGTGTTTTCTCGTTTTTGTAACAAAGTGCTGCATTATATTTTTTATTCCAGTACACACAAGAGGTTTACTCAGAGCAATCTGACAATCTTTGTCCTTCAGCTAAACAAAAATAACACCTTCCCGGCATTTTCAATCAATTTCGTGTTTCCTTTATGCCCATATTAAAATTTTTGCTATTATGTGCGTTATTTTTGCAAAAAATACAATTTGTGTTCTTTTACAGGAGCTACTAATTTGGTAGCCGACGAGGAATTAACTTCAGAATTAATATTGTTTGTACACTTAAAATTACTTTTGTGTTTCTCAAATGTTCGATTGAACGGATTTCGGTTCCGGTTTGTTAACTGCGTACGTTTGTTCGCGGCATTCAAAGCCTGTAACATCAGATTCCTCTTTTGGATCCTGCTTTCAGTGATATTCCAGAATCAAATCATGAGGCGATAATTTCAATACTATCGGATTTAACAAATATCCATATAAGCCCCAAGTTGCGCCTAAATTACTTATGCTTCGAATGTTTATTTCACAAGCGTCGCGTAATCTTCTTAGTCCATTTAAGAAGAATTTTTAACTGTTCTACATCCAAAAGATTATTATGTGATTTTATAATTTTCTCCGGTTTACCAAAGCGTTCTTTTAAAATTTCTAAGCAAGAATCGTAATTTTTTTCGGTTAACTGAAATCCTTCAACTACATTATATGCTTGCCCTATCAATAACGATTTCATGTAAACGAATTTTTCAATCTTGGTTGATGCTTTATTTTGAACAATTGCAGTTTGAAAACTGTTAAAAAATTCTAACCACTTTCCTGCATCTCCTGAAAATTTCGGAATATTTAACTTTGGCAATTTCATAGCCGATGACTATAAATTTATTTCAGAAACAGATGTGCTCAAGGAATTTGCATCTGATGCATATTTCACAGATAAATTTTCATTTGTATTGCATTTATTTAATCTTATTTTAATTCAAAATTTTGCAAACATCATTTGTTCATTATATTTATCAATTGCCGAAATATAGTTTTCAAATTCTTTAGCATCATTTAACTGATTTTCGATTTGTGAATTCAATATTTTCAACGTGTTTTCTCTTTCAGGATTTATTTCATCTATTTCCCTTAATTCCTCAATGTTTGCGTCCTCGATATTTTCTGATAACAAAGATTCTATTTTTGTAATTAATTTCGTAACGCTACTACGTTCATTCGTACGATTCTGTTTCAATTTTTTTAAAGGTTCCATGTAAATTGAGAAATCGCAATGTTGAAACTCAGTTTTTTTCTAATTTTCAAAGAAAGCAATTGCTTGCCTGTTCACAGGTATCCAGATTTTAATTCCAGATTCTAATCCAAAGGTCCCGCTGTTGAGGTACCACTAACATGTTATTTCTAATCCACGAATTCTAAAGTGCCAACGATTCTCTTTGGTAGAGCTTTCGACTTCGAAATTCAATTCAAACTCGAATCATAACTCAAAATAAGTCTTAATGACTTTTATTTACGTACATCTGCTATATTACGCTATTCAAATGGTTCAAGGTTAATTTTAAATCAAAACATGCGAATAGTTCCCGATTCGAATCAAATTCTATTAAGAAAAGTCGAGTAACGGACCGCTGACTTCAAAGTTTGTTTTTTGACTCCCTGTTGCCACTGGCCGAAGCGAAACTTTCGCTCATTTCGAACTGGAGTTGTAACAAGTGGAGTCCTGAGTCAGAACAGGGAGCTTACTCAAAGCTATGTTTGTGCGTGTGTACAAAATAAAACAAAGGTAAGGAGGGTGAAATTTTACCCTTTATTCTCACAGCGTACAGCCCTTCCCGCACATCCTGATATAGAGACCAGTACTTACGGTCTAAAATGTATAAAATAAGAAATAAACTAATTTAACTAAATAGAACTAAACTTAGGTGCTTTACAGAGAGTAGTAACATGAAGATTAGCCTTTTAACACTACGTATATAACGAGCGGAATGCAAAGAATTACACTGGTTATTTTAAATTAAGGAAAAATCACAAAAATAGCGATAACTTCCTCAAACATAAGCCAAACCGTGTAAAATTTGAATATATTGCCGAGTAAGAGTAGCTGAGTAAAACTGCAATAGGTAAATTAGTGGCGCTGCATCCGGAATACGTCATCTGCGAGGAGCATAAAAGTCCATGTTTGAGAGCAAGCCCACATATTTCACTGTGATAGTAACATCAGAAATCTGAGATAGCCAATTCGTAACAATGACCTCCAGACATCATTTCCGTGCAGAACTACGATGCCAATGGGAGACTAAAGCCAAGACAAAGTCAAACAGAAGTCTCCAGATGGCTAAATGTGAATCCTTTTGTTGTTCACAGACTTTTGGGGCAATTTCAAACCACAGATTAAGCATCTAGGAGGTTCAATCAAGGACGGCCAAATGCTACGACGAGCGCCGATGACCAATATTTGACATTATGTGCACGCAGGAATAGAACCTCTACTCCAACTCTTCTCAGATCCTCCCTTGCTGCAGCCACCGAAAGGTTGGTGTCAACGTCAACTGTGCGTAGAAGGCTTCGCGAAAGTGATCTGTATGCGAGGCGACCAGCCATTTGCGTGCTGCTCACGTCACGCCATAGGAGGGACTGTTTCTAGTGGGCACTACAACATATCCACTGGACGCCTGATCAATGGAGGGCTGTTCTCTTTACAGATGAATCCAGGTTTAGTCTAGAAAGCGATAGTAGGCGTTATTTGATATGGAGAGAACTTGGAACCCTCCTGTTACAGGACAACAACGCAAGACCACACGGGGCTCGCATCGTAGATGGTTATCTTCAACAAGAAACAATTATGCGCATGGAGTAGCCAGCTCGATCTCCGGACTTGAATCCTATCAATCACGTTTGGGATGCTTAAGGGAGACGTCTAGCTGCTCTCCATCCGCTCCCTCAGACCCTTGCCGCGCTTGCAATTGCTTTGTAAGAACAATGGTTCTCGCTTCCTATGGAACTGATAGACCACATAATTGAAAGCGTCACATATCGCCGAGGCGATCATATTCCATATTGAAGGTGCTTTTCCTACAACAAATTGACACCTTCGATTTGTTCATTTTATACATGTGCTAATTTCTATACTACAATATTTGTCTGGTAATTTCTTTTTATGTTATTTGATACCTTACTGTGTGTTGTATATTGTGGGTAAGTTTCATAAAATTCTACATGTAACTTTTTCAGTAATCGTGATTTTTGTGATTTTTCCTTAATTTATAATAACCAGTGTACAATACATCTTCAAATATCAGCGAGAACTAAGTTCTGGCCTTAAAGGCAGACAATGAAAAGCACACGCATGGTAAAGGCAACGAGAAATCTCTCTCGCTCTTTTTTCTATTGGCTAAAAGCCATGTCTTAAATACTTCTACAGTTTGCAACCTCATTTGCATAGACAAATTCTATTCGCCCTTATTCTGACCGGAAATGGAAATAAAAGTGATGGCAAAGTTTTAAAATAAAATAAACATTAGTAAATCTTAAAATCTTTACAATATAAGCAATTGAAATTACAGTATATTAAGACACAACTTAAAACATTTGATGCTAAAGTGTTAAAAGTATCCTAATTATCATAAAGGATAAATATAACTAGAAATCCTACGAAATATTTTGCAAGCATTATTATGTACAATGCTTGACATTTAGTCCCATGAGGGAAATCTAAAATGTAATTAATATAACCTAAATTGTGAAAATACCGCAGGTAGGAACTGAAGAAGTAAAATTTCACAAAATTCTTTCATTGCTTCACAATTCTGTTTTGTTTTCTTTAAATTAATTTCATTTTATGCGTTTAATGACATGTAATTTCATTTAATCACATTTAACAAACAGCTATCTACTTTTGGTGAGGTATGCGCTTATTTTACGTGTATTCAATTTTTTTACTAGTCATAAAATTAACTAGTAAAAAAGTCACTAGTCTTTGACGCAGACCGTAAAATAGGAAGTCCTTCGTAAAGAATACTTTTCACCTGATTATTTTCCTGCTTATGCACGGGAACTCTCCCTTCAGAAAATAACAAATTAATTTATTATTTTACTGCTTTAAGTTGATAGAATTATATAGGCGACCATGAAATCAAAATTGTTATCTTGTTTATAAAGCATTTAAATAACTGCATTAAGTAAATATAAAAAGATAAACATCTTAACACGAATTCTTAAACCTAGTTAAGCAATTATAATAAATGCAGTTTCTTTAGAATTGATTAGAATGTATGAAAAGCTACAAATGTTTCGGCACTAAAACTTAAGCAATGAAGAATGTTTGCATCAAATTTAAGAAAGAAATTTTAAATTAAATGAACGATACTTATTATTTACAGTTTCTCTTTGTTATTTTCGATAGGTTTGCTGGTAAAGAAAAAAGGGGATGTTCTCCATCAAAATTGGGACGGCACTTCTCTGTTTTCTCGAGTGTAATATCGGTTCCTCCCGTAATTGATGGGTATTAGTGATTTCCGACGAATATATTAAATTACAAATGTCCGGTCATTTAAAACAAAATTGTTTTTTGCTAACTTCTGGAAATTTTGACACAATTGTTTTTGAATTTGTAAGAGAAGAAAAATTAAACAAAATAAGATTTTTATTTAAACATTTCTTCTAGGAAAATTAAAAATATAATTTAAAATTTTGTGTTCTTTTTCTCAACAGGAAAGTATGGAATTTTGCAAAATGGTGATTTATATATAAGGGACACGATAGAACATGATAGCTCATACAGTTTCCGTTGTCACACCGAAAATACTGTAACTAGAGAAAAGAAAGTCAGCATGAATTATTCAAAAATCATTGTTACAGGTAAGTTTTTGTATTCAAAATTTAATATGCTTCATTTCATAATTTAATATGATTATTTTAACGTAATTTTTCCATAAATTTTATTTCTTAATTATTGTCATAATTAATATTTGTCATAAAACATTGATTGAGCATAAAACATGAGCGTTGAAAAGAGTATAACAAAATAAGCAAAAATCCTTTAAAACTGGCATTTTTTTTTCTTTTTCCATTGTGCTCCAATATTCCTGTAAAGTTAAACAAGAAATGTACACTGCGCAGAAAAAAAAAATGGGACAGTTCTATATCTCCCGTTTTACTGGGCCGATTGATGAAATTCAAATTGATTTTTTCATGACTCGAAAGTGCGACTTATGATACATATTGCATTATTCTAACGTAGATATTTTGACACAATCGAACTTTTTCTGAAATAACATACCATTTTTTCCATATTCCGATTCTTTTATTCAAATTACGCCTATATATCAAATATTGTAATTTTTGGTGAGAAATTTATGGAGAAATTTAAAAATTAATCTTGGCGCATTTTTTTTCAGTTTTCAATTTTCATTTTTTTCAGTTCAATTTAAATTTATATTTAACTAAGCTACTAATCAGAAACTATACAATTCAGTATCCTATATAACACGAAGTTGGCTCACGAACCTAATCAGCGTATATATTTTTTTATATATAGCCGCAAAAAATGCAAAGCCAAAAAATTCAAAATATTAGAACTGGGCAAAAAAGTAACGTGCGCGCACACAGGCAGAAACACGCTATGTATTAAACTCCCGAAACCGTCTTTTAAATACTATCGTTTTCTACCTCATTTACATGCTGGTAAGGAAACGGAAACGAGAAGTGTTAGTAAAGATCTAAAACAAAAAATAACTAGTTGGAGACAAAAAATAGTAATGACTAATTTAACTAAGCTATTAGGCTCCTAATAGCTAATTCTGATGGCTAAGCATGTTATGCATTCGGCAGGTTAGATCTATCAGATACATTTTCAAATTTCCTTGAATTTATCAGTAGGTTACTTCGTCGTAAATCAAGAATTTTTATCGCGATTTTCACTGAATCTAAAACTTTTCCTTAACTGATGCTTTCCGAGTTTATGAACGATATACTGAATAACAATTAGCAATACGCTTTATGTCATTAAGGATTTGAAGGTTATTAGAAATTAAGATCTTTATATAACATAAAAGAAGTTGAAATTGAAGGGAATAAAACTGAATGTTATACCACATTCAAAAAGTTGAATAGCTAGAAAAGGTTCGTATTTTGATTTAATGATGAAGTAACGTATAAAATATTAAAAGTACTTCTTTTTCCAATAGATTTTCTGAGAAATGACATCAAATGAAATGGACAAAAAAATGTATGTTTCTTTTCTATTTGTAAGCACATTTTTCTTGTCATTTTACACCGATATAAAAGTTGAAACTTGGAAGAAAAACGAAATCGTTCTGGAAACTTGAAAGCTTCCTAAATAGTACTTTGGAAAAAAAAGTTATCACGTAATAGAAAATACCCTACTGAGCTAACTGAATTCCATACAAATAACAATTTTATTTTCATCTATATATTTTCTTAGTAAAAACTTTAGATCTTATTTACTTGCAAGGACGATCTTGAGATTCCATTAACCCTATTATCATTTCTTCGTATAATTTAGATACTGTAAGTACTAGGAGATGCTAGATTTGCCACAGGAAAGTATCAATCTTGTAAACAGAAAAGAACAGTTAAAAAGGAAAGAAAAATTACACAGGACTGACATCGTCATCTCGACTGCTAAACAATCCTTTTGGTAAAATAAGTCACTTGGAAGTCACAAACTGACACAATTTACTGCGATAGGACAAGAATAGATCCACGAAAAAAACGAACTTTAGAGCTCAAAGAACATGTCACAACCAATTTGGACAAATATTGCTGCAGCAAGACCATTTATTGGACTCAAAAACAAATGCAACCGAGCAGAAGAAATATAACTATTGAAGAAGCTTTAGTTGGTGTCATCTTTTAAGATTTGATTTTCAATTGGAAACTTTTGCATCTGTTTGTTGATAATTACACTAGCCAACGTGCCTGTTTCTTTGAATATCTTATATTAAGGAAGTTCGCATGTAAACGCTTTAAAAAATTGATTAAATGTAAATACAGAAAATACATTCTCTGCACCTACTCTGTTAAATCTATATAAAATTATCCTGGACTAAAAACATCAGAAACTACGTAATTTGTTATCTCTCTATTTCTGAAAATTGTTATGAAAAGAAGGGGAATTCCTTATCCCTTATTTCAAGAAAATTTCGAGACTTTGATTTAAGTTACGTGCAAATATTGATTATTGCAAAAGAATTCAATATTTTATTTATTAGCAATAGCTTAATAAATAGTAATGCACGGAAATTGAATAATTGTCGTTAATGGAAATGCTTTATCAAATTAACTGCTTACTAAAATATTAAAAGAAGTCTTTTTAACTTAAGACATATTTAGCTTAAATTATTAAAAGCTATTAAATATGCATTTAATCTGGGCAGTGTAAGGATTTCTATTGTTAAGTGAAATAAAACTTTGTGACAGAAAATGTTGCAGACAAAAATGCTTTAAACAGTACACAAACGTAATGCTATTAGTAACTATTAGTTTAGGGGTTTATTAGTTTGGGGGTTTCTCTTGGAATTATTTTAAAATAAACTCTCAAATAATGGCACGTTTTATTTTTCTGTTACCCAGTTTCATTTATATTATTCAAAGTCTTGTTTTATCTGACTAAAAACTGTCATTACTGTGTTAGCCTTTTGATAAATTTAACAAATTGTACTGCTAAGACGTTCTTACAGATTTGATGCGGAAATGTATAATTATAAGGACTTATTAGTAAAAAAGGTTTCAGATTTTCCCT
>KK119558.1:497145-511310 GCA_000611955.2 Stegodyphus mimosarum
ATTATATAATTATTAATTAATTTGACACTCATTAACTATTTGATTTTTAAATTTTTAATGATTTTTAATAGTCGTTTCATTTATTTATTTACTCTTGTTCCTCTTTCCTGATGGTCTTCCATAGGGCTCCGGCACTTCTACTTTTAGAAATTAAGCCCTGCCGTTAAGGTCTGAAGGCTGTGTTGCTGATTATTTCAGGGTGTTTATCTTAGATTTTCGACGCCTGTAAACGTCTCTTTGGAACTCTGTTGTGCAATTATGGCGAATAAATTGTGTTTTGATTCTTCATTAAGTGTTATCATCAATTACTCCAAATCCAGCAACCCGTAGAACGCAACAATACAAATGCAAAATGTTTGGTTAAAACTAGGGGAAATTTGCTGAAAAGAATGGAAATTCTGAAGCAGATATCTACTAGATATGATCTGAATGTAAGCTCACTACACTGCTGAGTTTAAAAAATTCCCCCCCCCCAATTATCCCCCCAATTCCGTCCCCAATTTTATCGGAGAGCACCCCGGAGGGACGGGTCCGAGGGTCTCCCCCATTCTCCCCCTGCCATCAACCTCTCGAGAGGACCTTCAGCTCGCCGCATATTTAGAGTGTATCCATACCGCACGGAAACTATACACTTACAAACATCTATGCCTTCTCTGGGATTCGAACCCGGCGCTTCGTCCCGGCAGTCAGAGACCCTAACCAATATACCGGTTGGGCTGCATAAAGAAATTATTCCTAAGCATAGGAAAATATAACTTTTCCTCTCCTTCTGTACTAGAGGTAAGAAATATTCTGAAGCTTTATAATGAAAATCCGACACTAAAACAAATTAGATAGAAATTCCTTATTCAGAGGTGGTGAGGGTATTAATATTTCTTCTGTTAATAATAATTCTGTTAATAATTCTTCAATTATTTCTCTGTATACCGACTCCGTATTTTGCAAATCAATTCGAAGTAAATTTAATGAAAAAATGTTGTTTTCTGTTTTATTGTACATAAGAAATAAAAATAAATTTTACGTCTGATGAAAATTCATGAATTCAAATATTTCACAAGAGAAGAAAATGCTCGTTAAGAATGTTCGAAAATAATTTTCAATAGCAAATATCTATTTGGCAGAAAAATAAATCAGAAGATAAATTCCCAAATAAATTATTCACAAATTCTAATAAATTTTGCACTGAGTAAATAACATCAATTTTAAAATATTGCATTTTTTATGGAGCCCCAAAATAAAAGAAACAAATACATGTGACATTCGTAAATGTTTAAAAAGAAGCTCCTATTTAAAAAATGAGAATCCAAATTGGAACCCTAATTAATGCGAAATTTATTTCATTTGTTAATTGCATACCAAAATTAAAATAATTTTGATTCAAATAAATATGTTATAATTTTTGAAAAATATCGTTTTATAATATTTTCGAAAATAAAATGAGCAATTTATCCGCATTTGAAATAAATGCTAAAAACAGAATCAGACTAGAGGCTTTTTTTTAATCACAATATCTGCATTTTTCTTCCTTGTACGAAGTAAAAAGGAAGTATTGTAATTGCAAAAAATTTCGGGTATCATATTTCAACGAAAATGTCCATTTTGACCGCTATCGAATGCAATTTAATAATGTTTTTGCATGACATATTGCAGCAGCTTTAAATATTGTTTTTAATCTTTTGTACTATTTAAATAGACGAACATTAATATGTATCTCAATGGCAACGTTTTATACTCACGAAGAATATATCATATATCGTTTGGGCTAAAAATTTCTATACCATTCATCAAAACTTTTATATTAACCAAGCATTGTAAATTACCCATAATATCATAATTATGTCATAAATATCAATCTTTCTTTCAATCTTACGTTTACATAACATAGTTTGAAAAGATATATCAATAAGTAATGTCTTTAACTCCCAAAAAGAAAATTTAAAAAGCAAAGTAACAAATATTGCGCCGTCCTTTAAAATTACTTTATAGTTAATCTATATTTCCAATAAAACCCTATTAAAGTTCAAAGACATAAAATGAATCTTCTTACAAATGTGTCATTTATACCTATGATTAGGGTCATCAAGGCTTCTGATATTCCAAAAGGAAATGTTGCTTTTATTGGATGCGTAATTTTATGTCTTGGCAATACTCTGATAATATCGATATTTCTTCGATCGATATTACAAATTACATGCGAGGGCAAAGAATTCTTTCCTATGCGAGAAGGTTATCTGTGATATATTTTACATCGCTTCAATTTATGGTATTTGCTAAATTTAGTTCTTTTTTTGGTTATAGCCTTAATCGAAATCAGTTAAAATACATGTTTTAGAATTCGTTGCTTTCAATGTGTTTCCTGTGTATCTGACTGTTTTATGCGATTATTTACTTAAATGAAATGAATGGTTCTGACTTTATTTCAAACATCGATTACTGGCATTTCGGGCAAGAACTGATATTACTGTTGCAAAATTCAGGTGCCATTTCATCCTTATAGTGGTAAGAATAAATGATGGAATACTGTGGAATGCTAATAAAAAGAACCGAGAATTTAATATTGAATTGAGGTTAAAGTACTATATTGAAATGTGGCAATCATAGAAAAGTGTTAGCAGTTAACATTATTGTTATAATGACATGTTCATCTCAAAAATGAAAATTTTTAATTTTGCTTTTCCTTAAATACGTAGTTTTAGCTTGCATTTTAAGTCACTCTTACAGTTATCTGAATCTTATAATATATGTATGAAATGATTTTGAAATATTGCCACATGTTAAATTTAAGAAACCAACGGCATCCATTTTTTTTCTTTCCTAGTGTTATTCGGGACCACCAGCGGCTGACCCTAAAAATGCTGAATGCTGGTAGTTCAGCCTGGTTTCGATTCCAGGCGAACGGGCTGGATACATGGAAGTTTTCATAGTTTTCCTCATGTTTAAAGTGGATATGAACCAATTTTCTTTTGAAAGTTCTTCATGAAAGCCTACCTTCCCTTAAAACGCTAGCCCTCATGTTCTTTGTTGCCCAACCTAGAGCTATTCACTTTGAACATTAAAGATGAAAAGTGAAATACTTTGGTTTAATCACATAAGCATAACCACCTAAGCTAGTGCTACTCGCAGAAAATTACAGAAAAAAGTCAATTACTTTGTTATAATCAAACAAACCAATCCAACCAACCTAGAGTTATTTGCGGATAAATATAGAAAACATTCAATTACTTTGCTATAAGCATATAAACCGAACCACCAACCTAGTATTATTCGCAGAAAATTATATAAATATGTCAATTACTTTGCTGTCATCAAATAAACCAAACCAATGAATTTAATACTATTAGGAGAAAATTATACAAATGTAGTCAATTACTTAAATCGAATTTACTTAAATATTACTGTGAAGACAGTGTTTTCTAATGTGTTTTAATTAGACTATGTTTTTTTAACTTTTGGTGTGTTACCTTTATTTATTAAATATCATGTTCTTCGCACTTAAACCGTAAAATTCAATCCGGCAGCAATATCACAAAATGATTTTAAAATCAGTATATCTTTAGAATTTCCAATACACAGTCTCAGCGCAGGAGATGAAAAAAAAATTCTGTACAACGTTGCCATTGCTCGCTTTGAAATCCTTGAGTTTCGTAATAAAAAATTCGTTAAGGTTTTACAAAATATGAAATCGATAATAAAACAAATTCCAAATTCCAAATTTGGCCTTCCAGATGCCCATATTCGGGTGTAGACGTACGCTATTCAAAATTTGATGGCTCTAGGTACCGTCGTTTTATCACAATGCGAGAAACATACGCACATTTATGCAAATTCTTCCTTATTTAATTTCTTTAAATATAATACAGGGCGATAATAATTGGTGGCAACAGTTTCAAAAGTGATTCGCCGTTTATCTCTAATCGACCCAAAATACCAAAACGAAATTATTACCCTCTCTTGGGGTTATAATTGTGACTTCTATTGGAATTCGTATTTAGACCCATGTATTATTTGTTCATCTTTTCAGAGCCTCATCATAATCAACCTCCAAGAATCATGCGAAGGTCAAGCCGCGTTTCAGTTCCTGTTGGTCAGAAAGCCACCTTGTCCTGTATAGCGCAAGGTCATCCAGTACCAACTTACCGATGGCATAAAGTAGCTGGGGAACTACGGTCTCTTCCCGAACTAGGATCCACAGTTCGTCAAGAAGGTGGAGTATTGGTCTTCCATAAGATTGTCCCTGCTGATGGTGGTACTTATATCTGTGAAGTAAGCAACAGTGTCGGTCAAGATAAAATGGAAGCAGAATTAATTGTAGAAGGTAAGTTTTAAATTTCTCTTATATAAGAATGCAGAAAGAAAAGAATTTGAATTAAATTATAAATATGCATAGAATCAATCACAATAAAAAATAAAAAGTTAAGAAGCATGCTATCTATTTTAAATTACCTGTTATTAACGGGCTATAATATCGTGACTTATTCACTTTTAATGTAGTCATTGTCGCTAATAAAAAAAGTTTGAAGCATTAGGAAGAGTTTCTAAAGTCTTAAGATTTAGCAGCTAAAATGGTTTTTAAATTCATACTATTAGCTCACGCTCTCGCTATATCTTGTTCAAATTTTAAATCGTTAATAAAATACTTTTTTTCATCAACTCAAGTTTAAATACATTTTTGAAACTTTTATGGATGACACTTAGTATTAATACAGTTTTGTTCACATATTAAAAATTAAAAAATTTTTAATTGATTTTTTTTATTTTAAATTTTTTTTGGCCTAAGTAGGAATTGACTTTAAAAACATTATATTACTTTTTTATTATGAAATAATTAATCATAATCATTGTTGGAGCTGTGAAATCACTGAAGATTTTCCGTGAGGAATTTGTGACGACTTACAAGTATGTGCAAGGAAGATTAGCAAAATACGCTTGCGGGTAGTCAGAAACTGAACCCAGGAATCAGAATTACTATTATTTTGTCTCATTCACTAAGACAGCTGTGTCAAATTTGCGGCCCCTGAAGCAATATTATGCGGCCCGCGTATGTATTCGATTCTCATGCAACTTCAATTTCAGACCACTGCAGTAAGACATTGACATGCCAACTAGTCAGAGCTTTGCGCAGTACGGAAAACTATAATATAGTTGTGTACCTTGTGGTACTTCCAAAGAATTTTGAAAATTTCTGTAGGAAATGATTTTTATTATGGGTAGCATTTTAAGCATTATGAAATAAGAATACATAAATTTAAAGCTTGACAGAAATGAAAGATATATATTATCAGTGAGCCAAAATAACGTTCTGTTGAAAGGAAGCACTGAAAGAAAAAGAAAATATTTCAGGTCTGATTTTGGTTATTTTCTTCCCATTAAACAGACTATAAAGCACTTTTTACAGCAATAGTCTGCTTTTCTGTCGTTGTGGCAAGTAAAAACGTATGAATAATCAGCATTTCATTTTCGTTAACCTGTATGAACCTACTAATTTTGTAAACTGAACTTGTATTACAGAAATATTTAAATGAGATTTGAAACTACATATTTCCAATAGTCTTAGACGAATTTTAAGGATGGTATGCTTGAATATATCTTTGGCACTTACATGCTGCTTTAATATACGTTACTTCAAGTGCGATCAAACATCTAACCTCTCTATTTATTTATAATAATTCCTTTCAGTTACATCTCTTATTTAGTATATGAGTTAAATCCTCCATTCCATCATGTTTACTTAAACATGGCATGTGGTCTTACACGGATTCATCTTAAGTACACACACTAACTCAGATGGTTATATATAGCATAATGTTCCCGTTAAGTATAGAACCAACCCTCACAAAGCCTTCAATTCGCGGTTCATAGCCTAAAGACATCCATAGTGACAACGGGATCAGGCGCGCTGTGATGAAGACCCTTTATCACCGCGTGGAACGTGCTCGGCAGCAGCAAGCCTGATACTTTGAGGTTAATTGGGCCCAATGTAGTTCGAATAATTATCCTGCCTTTCATGCCCCTTCTGAATTCCAACCCCTTTCATTATGCCTCGATAACCGGCGGTGAGAGGAGAGGATATCTTCCGCGTTTCACTATTCATCAAATAGTGGAACTTCAATGGTTACTGCAGATTAATTTGCAATATGCATATGAAAGGACGCTAAGTTAAATTGCTTATTTGAGCTATATTTAGATTCAGATAATGACGACAGAGAAATGGGAGAAATAGGTTTGAAGTAGGAAGCATAATATTTTCTTGACTCCATAATTTCCCTCAAAACTCATCGTTCTAGGTAAACAATTAAACTAGAAACATTCAGGTATGCAACTGTCAACTCGGCAAATATTTATTTCACATTTACCCAATTGTATGATATGATTTTGAAGCTTATGCTGGCGAAATCGGTTTATAATAGAGCCTATTATATAATTTTTCATGGATTTCCAGAATTAAATTTAAGAGAGAAAATCAGTAACCGTACGTTAAATTGGTTAGCAATACTTTTTTGGAAGTAATTTGTAAAGAATTTAATTTGCAAATTACCTTCTTCCTTACAAGTTCAAATTTCTCGTTTTGCAGAAAGATAAGATACGTATTAATAGTTCAGTTTAGCTTCTTGTTCAAAATAGTCAAATTTTTAATTATTTTTCAGTAACATATTTTTATGATGTGTGTTGTTATTTGTTTTATTAACGTTTCTTCGAAAAACACGAGAGAAAAGTTTTTATCAGTTTAATATTTGTCCTATAATAGAAAACACATTATTCTATATGGCGTAATTAGAGCTATGATTTTATTAGACTGTATATTTCTGACATGTGAGACAAGGTTGATACCTTTCATAAGGATCATAACTAAGGTAATTCCAAAAAAGTTGCATTAAACGCATGCAGAGGGACAGAGAGAAAAGAAATGTATGAAAATGTTGCTAATATTATATGATGAGTTCGTATCCTGGTAATGTTAGGCTTTCTCAAATATCACAGCCAATATTAAAACAGTCGATGAATATAAAATTCATGCGCCACTACATATGCGGTACATCAGAAGTAATGTACATTTATGGAATAACATATGCACACTTTTTTATCGAAACGGGGAAGGTAATTTTGACTGCTGTTGAAATTCCAGCATTCGAAAAGATATACTAAAAGTTTCTATTCATGATTTAAACAAATATTTCTATGTAAAACAGCCAGTATCTTTTCCTTTCATAATTTCATACTTGATATGCGTACAATCCACGAGCCAAAATAACAAGAGAAAGAACCTGACATTTCCTATTTTAAACTTTAAGAAAGCGATTAAATAAGACTGTATTTACGTTTCCTCAGAGTGTTAATTCGCTTAGTAGGAGCTTCATGTGTAATTAGTTATGTGAATAAAATGCCAGGTGCAAAACAGGTCATTTTGTAACTGCCCGCAACCTTCAGAACAGGGCGTATGATGTGGCACACGTTGAATATTTCAAGCCTTAAATTGGTAATACTTGGATTTTATCAAATCTTCATATTGCACAGTTTGTAATCCTCATGTGGTGTGCACTCACCAGTATACAAGAGAATATCGAACAAACAACTGTGTATACAAATAGACAACATACATATGCTGAAAACATGCATATGAGACAACATACATATGCTTAAAGTCTAGAAGCTGGTGGCCAACGTTTCTATAATTAAATAGCTCCACTAAACCCTGTTAAACCTCTAATGGCGGTACAGGAAGTTTGATTTGATTAGTCATACATATGCTGAAAACATATAGACGAGCTTCTTATACATATACTGGAAACGTATACACGAGCTCTTTACACATACGCTGAAAAGCGGCATGAGCTATATATCATCGCAAAACATATATGCATCAAATTTCATAAGGCGTATAACATGAGAGCCGTAAATGATTAAAGCAGTTCAAATCTCAGAGATGCGTAACGTTTCCTGACCTGTGGTATGAAAAACCTGCGGGCAAACACGCAGCTTTATACTCATTTAAGATTGCTTTTAATATGGAACGCTATACTTTATTCATATGCTTGATCATTCTTGAAAGCTTCGCGAGATTTTTCATTGGGAAATGGCATGCATTTCATTGTTAGATATGAAATAAATAATGAAAATATATTATTATATATATTCAAAAATACAAAATGTTATTATCAAATCTTTTTGATAAGTAAATATTTAATATAAGGCATTACACTCATCTTTCATTACTTAAAATAACGCTGCAATTCTCTATAAAAACTATGAATTTATTTTTTTATAAATTAAAAGTATTTTAAATTATACCGGTTCAGATATATTATCAAAAATTTTTAAATAAGATTACAATTTTCAAGAAGCGTGTTTATTCCTTTTTGTATAATTTAGTTGTTAAGCAGTAAATATGGCTGATTAGTATTAAAATGTAAATTAAAGACACTATATTTTTTTTTATTGGCAACACTCTCAGAACTCGCTATTTGCCAAATCCAGAGGAAGGTAAATCAAAATGGTAAACATTTCCATTGTTTCGCACGATTCCAAGTTTTGAAAACTGGCATGAACCATAAATGCATGATAGCATATTCTCATATTATGAATCGATCTATAAATTTTGAAACAACCTCAGGATTCCTTGAAACATGTTTCTAATTTCAAAATTAAACGATTTTCTACAGAGTTATGCATAATATACGGTATTAAAAATAACGTTTATCAGTTGCAGTAATGCTGAAAAGTTTCATAATTAACAGTTGGATAAGTTAAATTTACATTTAAGTCAATTAGATTATTTATTATCAAAATTGTTTAAATAAAAATTCATGAAAAACAAGATTATTTTTAGTTACTAGGTTTGTAAATTGTTATGAATTCAAAAATGAATTGAAGATATTATGTCACGTTTAATGGTAACACTTTGGCAACTGATTTATTTGCCTTCCCAAGTGTAAGATAAATTGAAGATCTTAGGTTTTGCGCATTGGCGTCATTTTGCAATAAATAAGTGAATATCCTAGTGTAATGTGGCTTGAAGTAATGCGAAAGCTACCAAAATTTGCATTGTTGCAAGTAAAGACATTTATAACGTCAAAAGAATTTAAATATAATTTTTTTGAATTTCATTTTAGGGTTTTAAAGCTGTTTAAATTAATACATAAATGACTTTTTATTCAAGCAAAAATGTCTCCCAAGATGTTTGCTAGAAAATTAAATACAATCTTCCTTAATTTTGTTACGTTTGGTTACTTAGTTCCTAAAATTCTTATCTTCCAAAAATTTCGTTAAGAAGAAAAATCTCATTCAGGCTTCACCAGTGGGCAAGTTTCTAAGACAACTGAACCCTAGGAGTTGGACTCGGGCGTGGTTCGAGACGAACGAATTGGCTGCATGTTTGGTTTTCGTAGTTTTCTTTATGTGTATCATGAATATGAGGCAATCTTTCTCAGAAAACCCTCCAAGAAGATAACCTCGTCCTAGGCAAATAGCCTTTGTGTATTTTTCTGTATTCAGATAACCTAAGCTAGACCTTAATTTAATTACCAAGAGTATTTTAGAGATATCGCTTCATACAGAATTGATTTGGGTGTTTGTTTTTCAATAGCATTAAAGCATTCGTTTGTTTTGACTCAAATATTTTATTAACGATATCAGCCAGATTTTATATGCTGAAATATTATGCATTACTTCTGCAGTATTTTTCGGAAACTTTCTAACTTTAGATTTGTAAAACTACATAAATTACATATAGCAGAACTACGTAAAAGTTCCTATTTGCTACGCATTCAATTATTAGTAATTGAATTTTTCTTTCGTGATTTTGACTCGCCTCCGGATTAAACGAAATAAATTAGTTAGAATAAAGTAAATTATTAAAGCATTTATTTAAACCCAAAATCAATCTAATTTTAAGGCTATATGCATATCAATAAAGACTGTATGCAATTATATAGCATACAAAATTGCTATTGAATTAACTTATCTCTTTAAATTTATATACAAGCATCAATATATTTCTCATATTCTTTGCCTCTAACCGTAATGACAAATTTAAATGTTCTTTTGAAATAATGGATATTTCATAGAGTACATTTCTCGCATATTCCCATGCGCTTAATGTATTACAAACTACTGTGTGTAGCTTAGTTTAAAATAATTCCATCCATTTATTTAACACATCTGCTGCAGTTTCATAAGAATGCGTTAGAGGCTTCATATTATACAAATAGTATTTTATGACTCCAAATGCAGTTTAAACTTATTTTAATAAAATGCATAGCATGTTAAGCATTGTTGTATCTTTTGTATTCATCATATAGATACTAGCAATATCAAAGGCTATTGATGGTAAATAGTAATATTAGACGATAAAATTTATAATCTCAAATAATGGCGAAGGGAATCGCTGCAATTCCTTCATGATAGTGTATTTACGCTGAAAATTATGCTAAACCAATTCACCAAACATATATTTTTACGATTGCGATTTGCATTTCATAAGACAGAAAGTATTCTAGCAAATAACGAAATTTAAAGCTTTTACTCTGATTTCATTAAAGCATCTGTTTAACAGCAGAAATTTATTACTGTTAAGTTCTGTTGCAAAAGCGATTTTCTTTAGGGATTATACATTATTCTAGACGCAGTTATAATTATACTATAATGCAAGAATTGTAGCCGCTTTCGACAATAATAGGCCCCACTGCGCGATTAGGATTCGCATGATATATAGCAACAATAAACTAAAGTATTTTAACGTAATATTATAAATAGGTCGCTAGATATTTTACAGAAAATAATCAGTTCCATTTCAAATAAATATTTATTTAGAACTGATCATGAAACATTCATAGTAATTATGGAATTTAATTACTTTCATTTTGGGGGGGGGCATATTTCTAAACTAATAATAGTACGTGAGGAATATGCTATAATATTCCTTAAATTTGCGTTACCTTCTGAAAAGAAAACAACAAGCTTTTCTTACTTTTTAGCATGAGGGGGCTATAAGTCTCAAAGCTAACTTTATGTTCGTATCACTTTGCGTCCGAATCACTTTTCAAATTGTTGCCACCAAATTTTATCACTATGTTTTATTTAAAAAAAATAAATAATGTCGAATCTGAATGTATGCATGTATGTTCCTAGCATTGTGAAAAAATGATGGCACTTAGAATCACCGAAGATTTAATACACGTACTCCTACTACCGAACATGGTCGTCTCGTAGCCCGAAGTTTGAACTTCACATTTTTTTTTGTTTACTTGATTTCATTAAATTTAAAGCCTTTTGGCTAACAAACTGGTTAAACCGAGAGACTAAAACTTGGATTTCAAACGAGAAGGGCCAACACTGTTTTAAATAAAGCATTTTTATCGCCAGCTAGCTAAACTGTTGCCATTCGACAAAATGAAAGATATTTATCTTTCAATTTTAATACACAAGTTAGGCTATATGGAAGCAATGTGTTATGTTACCTTATATAGATTATTCCTCTCAAGAAACCAAATAATACAGATCTCAAATAATTGAATAAAAGGCATTTCTTGTGCTTAAAAATCCAGCCAGCATTTATAGCGTAACTCAAAATTAAGGAATTTCAAATTAAAACTAAGCTAAATCTTAAGCTACACAGAAATGATTAGCGAACAAGTTGACAAACTTACACCGCCATGGCTCTGACTAAACAGTCTAAACACAACCTTTAAATACTATCTCTTTCTATCTCAATTAAATATGCGTGAACTAAAATTTGCATTCTGGAAGGAAAACGGAAAAGGAGAAATGACAACAAAGATGCTGAAAATAACTGGTTAATTAAAATAAAGAAAAGATTTTACAGAATGTTAAAAAAATATATGGTAACCCCTAATTAATTAGGGATTTCTAAAGGTTTTCTAAAGGGACTAAATATTTCTAAATTCTTCTGATTATTAGGGATTCTAAAAGCTTGTTTTCAAATATTTCTTGATTTTGCTTTTGAGCTGCATGTGGCATAAGAAAGCGATGCTTAAGTATAAAGCTAAAAAGACATAAAAAAGTGCTATGAGGAATCTCTGGTTCTAGAAATCTGAATCCTTTTCCTCAGACTAATTATTCTTCTACTTTTCTTCGGTAATAGTAAAGCGATTAAAAATTAATTGTCTACCTAGTAATGGGGCGTTTATAAGGAAATTTAAATTAGTCATGAAGAAAACCGTATTTTTTTGCACTTTGTATTTTAGCACTTTTATTCATAACGAATGGAGCCGAGCATAAAATTTACAGGGCTAAGACTCTAGTCAGCTATTGACTATTCATTTCTATCTAATTCACATACTGATGAAATATCCGTAACAGTGCTATTCCACTAGCATGCATAACTGCATTTAGATGATGCACGTCATTATCAGCTTCTGGTAGTCAAGCATGTATTTACCTTTTACGTTATAATTTACTCTTTTAAGATGCCAAAAAATTTTATTATGTGTAAATTATTCATTCTGAAATGAGTAATTTCATATTCTAATGTTTTTTGTGCCTTAGCACCTTAAAATAACTTAAAGTGCCTTTAAATATTAATTGTCAATTTTCTTCATAACTCAGAATCTCAGTTTGAAGATACTGAATTCAGTTAGCAAAATGTACACGAACAGGTAGAAGCTACATAGTTAACTACTAAGCTTGTAAGGTTTTAGTTAAACTAACAAAGTTTTATTTTAATTTAAATCTTTCTATCTCTTCTCAGTTTCAATTTCCCGTCAGAAGAAGCGCGCGTTTTCAGCTTATGCTAATTTGAAGTACAGCCACGTACTATTTAAACCAGAGGTAGAAACCTATCAGTGTGAGAGAGCTTTTAGTCTCAGATCACGGTCATTCTGTTCGACGTTCGCCTGACCAGCTAGCAGATAATTTCTAAGCCATAGTGCTTAAACTACGTGATTGCTTATTAAGATAAATTGAAGTGCGCTAGTATTAGTATTTCTTGCTACGCACCATTTAGTTAGAGGCCAACTCCGCGAATTATCGCTGTGAGCAAAGTTTAATTAAAATTCTATTTAGTTTTAGTATAAATTTATCTGATTGTTAAGTTAGGCCCAAGTGTGGTCTTTTACTTTCTGTATCCCTCCCGAGTTGGAAAGTAAATTAAAAATAATATTTATTTAATAAAAGAGGATTTTAAATCCCTTCCAAGTGCAGTTATCCTTCAGCACAGTATCTACACCAGAACATAGCTGATTTCAGCTTCCTGTTCCAGATCAAAACTTAAGAACTTTAAGGAGTTACTTTAAGATGTTTGCCAAATCTACGCACAGAACACTCAGTCGAGTTGGAAAGTAAATTGTAAATAATATTGATTTAATAAAAGAGGATTTTAAATCCCTTCCAAGTGCAGTTATTCTTCAGCACAGTATCTACACCAGAGCATAGCTGATTTCAGCTCCCTGTTCCAGATCAGGACTTAAGGACTTTAAGGAGTTACTTTAAGATGTTTGCCAAATCTACGCACAGAACATTCAGTCCTGACAAGCTTTCGCATCAATTTTGAGGGAGAATATTGCGGCGAAAGGCGGTTCGAAGGTTTCCACCCCTCTTTCCTTATAAGGTATTTCCCCCGCCTTCTTCGTAGCCTTCGTGGTATAATCCCGTCTTCGTGGTACAATGGTCAAGCACACTTTACGCGTAATCGTTGGTAAAATATTACTTTGTATAACTTATATTACAAAGCAATTTTCAGTCACATCAATTTCTATTATTTATACATTAATGAGATTTGATTTTTCGAAATGGGTAGGTTGTTCTTTAAAGAGCAACATATATCACTCCTTTGTTTTGCTAGTTCCTTAGAATTTTTTAATAGCAAAAATTAAAAAAACCTGAAGGCTTTCAGATTTTATATTATGCCCAAAAGAGCTTTTCTTTACGTTTTGTGTCTTACCTTTATTTATTAAATATCATAATTGTCGCACTTAAAACGCATAAAATTCAATTCAACAGCAATATAACAGAATATTTAAAAACAGCAAAAAGACATATCATTGGAATTTCCGTTCCACAGTCTCGCGCATTGAAGATACAAGTCTTTTCTTTACAGAGTTGCCACTGCTCACTTGGAAGTCATTCAATTTATTAAACAAAAATTCGTTAACGTTTTACAAAATTTGAAATAGATAATAAAACAAACTCAAAATTTAAAATTCGATGATAGT
>KK119558.1:511337-525485 GCA_000611955.2 Stegodyphus mimosarum
TGCGAGAAACATTCAAACATTCATGCAGTTTCTTCATGATTTAGATTCTTTAAATATAATATATGGCGATGATATTTGCCGGCAACAGTTTGGAAACAGAATAAACGCAGAAAGCAACGATGCAAAATGCCCTTTTCATAGCCCTTTGGATCTAAATCCCCTTTGGGCTAAAATTTCGAAATTGTCAGATTTAGTTCTGGAATGTCCAAATGTCATTTTCTCTGAAGGTTCCGAAATCCTGTTCGAAGGACTACCATCTACTAATTACATTTTTGATGTTTTCGTAAATCGTGATTCACTAAACAGTTGTAATTTAAAATACAAAATATGTCACGAATACTTTTAATGTTTTATTAGGCTGCAAGCAAATAGTTTGAATATTTTTCATTTTTTATGATATAATATATAACTAAAAACTAAAAAATCTGTCGGTTGTTTACAGATAAAATTAAACGGTTAAGAAGAAACTTGGAATGAGGTATGAGTTTATTGTTCACTTAACAGAAAAATATTTTTTTGCGTCTAATATATTGATTATTCCTTGTTTACAAGAACACTGACAAGAACTTTAGAACAGTGGTCTCAAACGTAAATTACATACTTTCCAAACACATTCCTGAAATCATCTGTGAGGTTGAACGCACAATCTAAAATCAGCTAACGGGGCCTCTTCATTTTTAAATTCCTTATACGAAGTACACTCATGTCCATAAATTAAGGATAATTCGGAGTCACACGGAAATAGAACTCTAAAATAAATATATCACCCGTAAAATCACTACACACATCTTCAAGAATCATATGCAAATTTAGGAAGTAACCAGATGACACCGATGGTATGTCACAATGACGAGAGTGTAAGAGAGTGATATATAAGGAATACAGGCAAAGAAGTAAAATTGTTCGCAGGCGCTTTATAAGCATTTCAGTGCAATAACCGAATAGTTATGACACAAAGGACGCATTTGGATGATTTTTTACTTGGTAGAATTATCGGCCGTCTGGAATGTGGGCGTACGCAACTGGAAGTATCAGACGAACTTGGAATTGCCCAGAGTGTCATCTCCAGACTTTGCCAACAATTCCAAGATGATGGTAATGTGAGTAGACGTTACATCACAGGTCGCCCCAGAGTTACAACGCCGAATGAGGACGGGTATTTGGCAGTTACTGCCAAAAGAAACAGGCGAAGCACAGCCTCAGACCTGTCTCGTCAGCCCTCTTCAGCCACTGGTACGACAATTTCAAGGCAGACCGTGTGCAGACGCTTAGAGCAGATTGGTCTACACGCTCGTAGACCTGTCAAATATGTTCCACTTATTGCAACTCACTGTCGCCTGCGGTTAGCCTGGAGTAGAGAGCATGCATTGTGGACACCGCAACAGTGGGCTTGTGTGATGTTTTCCGACGAGTCCAGGTTTAGCTTGCAGTCTGATTCTCGCCGGACTTTCATATGGAGAGCTCCAGGTACCCGTTACTACCAAGAAAACATCATTGAACGACACCGTTACGGTGGTGCAGGAGTGCTCGTTTGGGGTGGAATTATTCTGGGTTCCAGAACTGACCTGCATGTTCAAATTGGAACCACGACAAGCCAAATCTATCGGGACGTTATTCTGGAACAACATGTACGTTTGTTTCGAGGCGTCATGGGGGCACAATTTGTGTTTATGGATGACAACACCCGTCCTCACCGTGCAAACATCGTAAGCGAATGCCTTCAATAGGAGGATATCACCCGTATGTACTGGCCAGCATTCTCACCGGACTTGAATCCAGTAGAGCACGTGTGGGACATGCTTGGCCGACGAGTTGCAGCCCGTCAACCTCCTCCTACGTGTCTACCTGAACTTCGGAGAACATTGCTTTTCGAGTGGTTTAATATCCCCCAAGATCAGATCGATAATTTGATACTCAGCATGCCTAGGCGTTGTACGGACTGTATTGCATCGTCTGGGAGACATACAATGTATTAACAATCATACCAACCATGTAATATTGTTTTTTTGTAAATATGTTTTTTTTTTGTAATTTGCTCCAGGAAGAAAAAATCGCTAATTTTTTTAGTAATATGAAACATACAGCATCTGTTTTTGCTCTTTACCTTTTGTTTAATAAATAAGCCTTACAAATAAGTCAAATTTGATTTGCTTCTAACTCTTCCTTTGCCTAATTTTGCATTATCCTTAATTTATGGACATGAGTGTAAAAAGGAAGTGTTGTAATCGAGAAAAATTTCGGGTATCAGATTTCAGCAAAAATATCATTTTGACAGCTATCGAATAGAAATTAACGATGTTTTTACTTGACATCTATAGGTAAGAACATAACAAAGGATTCTTTTCCTCCAAAAATTCATGAAATTGATTTAAAATGGATTCTGAAAAGATTTTTTTTCATAGCATCTGTGCATACGTATGTACGTATGTATGAATTTATCTGGCATAACTCAAAAAAACGAACAGGCTCAGAACGTTGAAATATTGTATACATGACTGCTATAAGATGTAGATGTGCACCTCCCTTTTTGGCTGCAATCGACAGCCACAAAAGTGCATATATATATATATATATATATTATATACAGAGTGGTTATATATATAAATATATATATCCACCCTGTTACTCAGCTCAGCATTTTCATTCTCATATTTTTGAAAATTGCACATTTTTTGCTTTAAAAATTATTGACTTATGTTGTTCTTATCTTCTGGTTAAGGTTTTTAAGCCTTCAGTAAATCTGCAACAAATTATCAACAATTTAAAAGTTGTTTAAGTGCGGCTAAGCCTAATTATGTTTATGAAAGTAGCCATATAGTATGTTTAGAGTTGAAACTTAGCAGAATAATGCATTTGTTGCCAATCTAGAGGAAGTAAGCTTCGCAACAACAAAGATAACGCCTTCTTTTATTTTTGCGAATGAAATCATGCTTAAGCCATTCTAGAATTTATTTGAGGACATAAGTGTTTAAGATTTTCTTCGTAATATTTAATATAGATATTTTGTGTTTTTACGTACTGTAAAAACACGAAGTGTCGCGAAGTGAAAACAAAGAATTGAATGAGAAATACTGAATCGTCTGTGCAAAACTGTTCCTCTTCTTTTTTGTTTGTTTAATTTGTTTTATAACATTTATCATAGTATTTGAATAGAACATGTGGCAACGATTAAATAATTCTTCAGATGATATGCATAATTTGTCTGCATTCTGAGTTATAAAATAAATGAGATGGAGCGTTGTTAAGCGAACCTAGCGCCAGAGTGCCGCTATGGTAAACAAATGTAGTGAATTTTAAAGAGTGCATTTATTTTATTGTAGTTTATGCGCTATCTACGAAGTAGATTTAATTCAGTCCAATAAGTTTAAATGAAATGCAAGAAAAATTGCGTATAATTCAGTATTCCGTATAAGAATAGTCATGTGGTGTCCACATCAGATTTTTTTTAATATTTTCTTCACAAAAAAAAATTTTAGCAAAACAAAATTTCTTAATAATTCAATTTACTAAATATTCATCAAAATCTTCTTAAAAGTAATAATAATGACTCATAGGAAAAATTCCAGCTTATAGTATTTATTTTCTCTTTGAAACCTAAGTATTGATATTTGCAAGAAATTTCTGTCGGTTTCACTTTTTAATTCCAAGGTATTAACAGCTAATCGTTGATTTTTAGACTGAGATTTACTTCAGATAATTCCAATATGTTTAATTAACCACTAATTAACTTTATTAAACTCGAAAATTAACTAATAAAATTTTCTCATCGTAACAAAACAGGAGAAAAATTAATAAGAGCCTATCTAATTACTTTATTTACTAAATACTCCTTTGACACATGCCGAAAATTCTGTATAATTTTTATGTAAATAATTATAAACGTCGTTATTTCTTATTACATTATTCAACTGCAACACCTCACGGCGTTTCAATTTTAATAACGTTTATAACCTTAAAAACAAACTAACTAACTAATTAAATAATTAAAATTACCAGAAACTTTCCTCATCACGAATTGTAGATGCTCAGTGATCAATCTATTTCATTTGTTATTAATTTTCAGCAGAGAAAGAATACGAAAGTTTCTCCGAAAACGAAGTGCTTATTCTTATTTGAATTCGGACCTGAGAGTATTTATCTTTTGACAAGTAGAGTGCCGTTTTCTGAGACATTACTCTCCTTGGTTTTTAATATTGGGTACGTGCAGAAGTTCTTGCCGTTTGCGATATGTCGCCGAGGAAAAGTATTCTGACATAACAAATAGCACTCCAAGAGCTGGAATCGATGGTCATTTTATTGGACGAACAGTAGAGCTGTAACAGGCAGTGACTGTTGACTCAATTAGGGAGAAAGTGCTGCACAGATCAGATGGAGAACAATAAGTAGCACATCAGACATTGTTTATTGATTCAGTTCGATGAAGTCAATACTGCGGCCTTTGTTTGCCACAACATTAGGCAAATGCATGATGAAAACTCAATGGACAAAAGCACATGTCTTCGTTGGATTCGAAATTTTACGGGCAGCAGCAGAAGCTGTTAAGATTAGTCAGGATCTCGGCGTACATCAGCATTTCCAAAAGAGGATCTGGACCAAATAATAACAATCAGTCCAAACCCAACTGTAAAGAAATTAACAGAAATCATTCTAGGGAAACAGAGCATCAGTGGGAAGAAGACTTGTGGCGCTGGGTTTCACCACAAATTTCGATCTTTGGGTTCCACATCAATTGAATACAACTCAACCAGAGGGGCGAGTTATTACTTGTGTTTACTTGTTTTCCCGATACAAAAATGGCTATTCTTAACAAGAATTCTCACAGGAAATGAGAAATGGGTTAAGTACCAGAGCATGAAGCATCGTAGGGTTGTGTGTTGTGTTTCTGAACTGCCTATATCGACGTCCAAACGAGAATTTCAACCCCAAGGAGATACTGTTGAGCGTGCGGTCGGATAAGATAGGAATAATTCATTGAGAGATCCTGGAAACTAATTAAACCATTAATGTATCCTTCTGTCGTCAGTAGCTGTACTACAGACTGCAAGAATCATTTAGGTCAAAGTGGGTTTCTTCTTCCGAAAAGATGGCAAGAGGTCATTGACCATGATGGTGATCATACACAGTCCTAGGCAAGTTTCAGTTTCATTGTTCACATTTACATATGCACAACAAAATGGGTAGAACTTTTGTAAGTATCCAACAGCAATGAAAACAATACAAAACTGGATTCCATATCCTTAAATTCTTTAAACTTTTTTTTAATTCTTGCCGTAATACTTAATGTAATAATAATACTAATTAGTTAAAGGGAAATGTATTCATGAGACGTATAAAATTACATCAAGGGCCACATGCGACCCCCAAGCCTCCAGTTTGATGCCACTGCTTTAGAATATTACATTGTAATAATGTTTAATTAGTACGAATTGCGTTATAATGACCACATTTATTTCCCATATAACATATCCATTTATGTCTAACTTTAATATCTACGGTTGAATAGCTCTCTCTACTTTCTAATTTCCTGTTAATTCGTATACCAGACTATGGAGCTGCCCAGACGGTATAGTGTTAGGGAAGCGTACTGCGGTACCGAAGGGATCCGGTTCGAATCCCGGAGATGTTTGTAAATGAATCGTGTCTTTGTGGCATGGGGGCACTTTATGGCGAGCCGAACGTCCTCTAGAGAGGTTGATGGTAGGAGAAGGGGGGTGAGAGATCATCGGACCTATACCCTCTGCGTGCTGTCCGTCAAAATTAGGTGCGGAAGAGGGAAATTGTACTGTTATTTGTATAGTGTTTAAAGCTCTTGCCAACGACAAGCGCGATTTTGTTCTCCTTGCCACGATGAATTTCTTAGGCTTGTGCGGATGTTACTGTCAGTTAAGTGAGTCATAACGCAGTGCAACAACTATATTGTATCCTTATCTATATTTGATAAGGAAAATAATAATCCATGATTTCCTGTTTTTTTAGTTCGCACTGTTTCCAATAATAAAGTTTCTGCAATAAGTAAAATGTTAGAAATAAGAATAATAAAGGAAGAAAGCAAAATTTCTAAAAATGTAAAAGGATTTTTTTAAAAACTTCCAGCTTGGTCATTTTACAGAAAGAGCGATGTCGATACATCGTAAAAAATTTATATTTAGTGGAATTACGAAAGTATTTAGAATCCTGCCTAATTCTTCAAAAAACTTTTAAAATAAACTCTTTTTAATGCTACACTAAAGTTTGTAAAGGGAAAATCTGTTTAAAATTAAAAGTCTAAGAGTGTAATTATTTCTAAAGAAATTGAAGCTTATGAAGAGCGTTTTAAATAAAAGAATAATTATCGAAAATGTGTAAAGAAAATGAAATATTTCAAGGTATTAGTTAGTCTTTAAAATGAAAGCATATTTAATCCTTATTTATGAGGGCAATGTATAAACCTTTTGCAAAACAAAATCTTGAGTTAATTAGAACATTAAAGCAATATTTATGTGATGATGAAACAAAGTAAATAATTAAAAATAATAAAAAAAATCCATTTAATTTCCGGTAAAGGGAGGGCATTTGTGTTTATCGCTGATAAATTCTCAGGAATGTGATTGTCTAGGAGACTGAGTATTTTTCTCATAAGAAAAACTTTTAAAGAAATAGTTTCTCTGAAGAAGTTTAGGTAAGTACACTTCGATAGTTCTCTGTTCTTTAACAGACATTGCAGAAAACCGAGACTCATCGTTTACGTATCTTTCATGTATGATGTGTACACATACAAGTATTATGTTTGAAACATGCGTAATTTATTGTTAGAGATCTTTAGAAGTGTCTGTTAAAAAACGTATAATTGATTAAAATATTATTGCGAGGCACGAAATCGTTAATGTTTTCTTGAATAATAAAATCTAGATCAGCAAGAAGAAATGAACAATTAGAAAAAAAAATATCAAAAAT
Organism: Stegodyphus mimosarum; assembly: GCA_000611955.2. Taxonomy (NCBI): domain Eukaryota; kingdom Metazoa; phylum Arthropoda; class Arachnida; order Araneae; family Eresidae; genus Stegodyphus; species Stegodyphus mimosarum. The sequence goes on from KK119558.1 coordinate 518,271, forward strand.
AGCTAGCGCAGCACAATAATATCTGGGAATAACTCAAAGAGAATGTGAATTTTTAACAAATACTTCTTAACATACAAAATAAATTGTAAAGTCCTTCAAGTCACTGTAAAATAAAACTTAAATCCATATTTATCTAACTACTAAATCTCACAGCTAATTCACCCCTGATAGTGGATCCTGGTGCTGCACACGCATTTAGCCACTGTGGACTTCAATCTATCTATGGATTTCCTCCTAGGCTAGAGGCGGTATACACACAATAAGCACTAAGTGCGCTGCCGTTAAACGGAAATGGAATGTGGCTGGTTCGACCTGGTATGTAACTTAGAAGGTGTATGCAAAAAATAGTAGAATTCAAATTTCTGTAGAGCTAACTAGAGCGATTCAGAGTAGATGAACTATTGAAGTGGAAGCTACAGAATAGGAGCGGTGGAAGATACATGTTATACAAATACAAACAAATTGATTGATAAAACTTACAGATAAAAGATACAGATAATACAAAAGTAATAAAAATATATATATTTAAAGAATATGTACAATGTGGTAGTATATGCAAAGTACTTTTCCCGTTTTTATAGGATTTAAAAAGTCTTTAACTCTTTAACTTCATTGTAGAAACACGTGTAGCAGTGGATTCATCGGATAAACTAATAAGCTGAATTATGTAAAATTCTGCTAGGACTCTTGAATGGCAATTCCCCTGTGGGATTTTAATTTACCGTTTGGCAATATAAGAGCAATCTGAGTTCAATTTAGTCGAAATGTTATAAGAACTTGTTAGAATACAGTCTTGAGCATGAGAAAGGTCAACATTGATATGAATGCCTAAGTTTCTCAGGAACCGAAACAGGTTGGTGACAGAACAGAGACTTTTATGTAAGAAGGTCTAGATTGTTTTCCCTGTAGGTTGTGGGTGCTTTAGCCCAAACTGGTACTGAACTCTTTTAACTCATTGACATGTATTTATACTCTGCAGCATGGGTTCTGAAGCAGTCAGTCTTACGGCTTTAAAATTGTGCTTTGGAGAATTTTCCAAACATTTGCCGAGTTGGCACGAAATCACTAATTATCGCCAACTTGGAGGCAAAGACATTTAGGAAGTGTATTGCCTCCATCTCGCTTTTAATTGAGTTTTTTTTTTACAATTCCAAAGCCCTTGCACCCAGAATTTAAAGGCTTACCATTCTATGCAACAAATAAATCTTAAGAGAAAGACATGTGGCCACAAAATGAACCATAAAATTACCTAATTCAAAAGCAATAAAAAACTAAAGACAAAAAATTAATAAAATAATACAATCTAAAAATAATCTAAAATCTAATTTAAAAACAATAAATAAAAAATAATACAAAATACCACAACAGTACAGAAAATCAAAAATATAGTACGAAATATTAAAATACTGTTCTGTGCGTACGGGTTCGTAATAGATTGAATGCACAAGTCCGATAATAGGTTCCTAAAACTTTATTTTTATCAAAAAAAAGTATTCCAGAACTCAGGAATTTTCCACAGAAATATTCGTACAACTGTTCACAGTGTTACACAGTATAATCAGAAGTTACACTGCAAACTACTAAGAGCATTAAAGAAAACGCAATGCAAAGCGTATCTACAGAGAAAGCTAATCCGATCTCACGCTGAATTCTCAACAGTAGGAACAGCAGCTAACCAAACAACTGAGAGCAGCTGACATGACATGACTTTATTATACCGTGATTAGCTAGTATAACAACTAGCTGTGTTCCGAGTCTATGACGTAGTGAAAAGTGAAAGCACAAACAATCTTACATAAAAATTAACAGTTATAAGTAGAAAAAAAAGTAAAATAAAATATGAGAGAAATTGCTCTCTCTTCGGCCTTACATAGTTTTCAACCGGCCGCGCGACATGTTTCTAGTACTTTCTGCGTCTCAAAATTACTGAAAAGCAGTAAGAGGATGGAATAACGGTTATAGCTAACATAGTATTCAATTACATTTATTCCATTTCAATGCAAATTACCGAGATATCCATTTACTCAATGTTAAATGCACGTGCCCCCGTATTCGTATTTTTTTGGCATAACTTTCTCTTAAAAATTGTCTCGCGCTGCATTGCAAGGGGAAATATACCAATTTAATAACAATTCTATTGAAATTATCTATCTAAATGCGATAAATTTTAACAACATTTATAAATTTGTAACAATATTTAAAAACGTTTACAACAATATGTTTATTCTAACGTTTTCAAAAAAACTCTTTTCTTGTATTCCTCCCCACTTGCTATAAAACAAAATAATAAATAAAAATGAAAAACAAAATCTGAAAGGTTTCAGATTTTAATTACGTCCAAAGGGGAGTATATTTAACATTTTGTGTGTTACTTTTATTTATTAAATGCCATGTTCTTCGCACTTAAACCATAAAATTCAGTTCAACAGCAATATCGCAAAATAATTTTAAATTGAGCATATCTTTAGAAATTTCGGTACACACTCTCACGCGCTGAAGATAAAAATGTTTTTCTGTACAACGTTGGTATTGCTGGCTTTGAAATCTTTTGAGTTTGTTAATGAAACATTCGTTAAAGTTGTAGAGAATATTGTTACCAATTTAACATTTATTTGGCTATTTATTTAAAATTGTAATTAAAATTCCTTTTTATTTTCCCGTGCAACGCAGACGATTTTTGACGAGAAAGCTACGTCAAAAAAATAAATAAAATAAAATAAGCATTAAATTGAAAAGTGAAACGACGCAAAATGCCAAAACGAAAGTAATAGTCTTTCGGGATTCAAATCCCTTTGGACTAATATATAAACCGCTGGGTTTACATTAAAATGTAAACACAAATAAAAATGCAGGGGAATTTAATTCATGTTATTTTGAAAAATTAATGAAAGAGTGCAATTAGAAAACTGTTATTCGAAATATGTAAAAAATAGTGAGATGATCTTGATGCAATATAATAAATTTGAATTTTCTATCTGGCTGAGACTGGGAATCAGTAAGATCTACCTGACAAAAGAAATTAAATTCAGAAACAATCATAAGTATCACAACAATGACACAGCTCACAAAGATGGCTGTACAGTTCAATATCATTACGTGTAATATTTTGCATTTGGTTGAAATTTCTTTCAAAATTCTGTCACGTCGTCCGTATCCAGTACTCAAATGAGTTTTCATGAAGTACGAGAAATAGCTCAGCGTCGGTTACGTAATATTGTATAACACTGACGCTTTCTTTCGCAGGATAAATGAATACAATTTTGTTTTTCTTAAACATTACCTCCTAACGATTCAGCAGCGAGTAATCCCGTGATTCCTTCTTAGTAACAAATTTGGCCTTTTTACATCATTTATTAACGTCTGGCAAGTAGTTTGATTCTTCGAAACGAATCGGAAATGTATTTCGTACTTTGCCGTTTGTCATTTGATATTCTACAGAATGCCTAGGAGATGTGTGAAATTTGAATCGTTTCATACATTGTCGGCTAGTTTTAGGCATTATATACAATGCTTAGGCATTCTATAGAATGCCGGATTTCAAACTTTGCCGGTAAGGCATACATCAGTGTTAAAAAATGTCAGACTTCTCAATGACTTTTGCAATAAAGTCAGTGTGAGGAGCTACGGGGCTCTCGTGCAGAAGGCTTTTAATGCAACCGAAATCGGCGAAATCAGTTGAAGATTATTCGGATTCTTCTGGTGCCAAGCCTGATACCACGTAACTCCATTTCCGGCAAACAACCTTATCTAGCAAACGCTACCCGCGTTTGCTGCAACATGCTGTTATGTAAAAACGATTTCATTTTGTGTGTCTGACCAACCTTTAATGTTTATCCGCTAACTTTTGGATAATACTGTATAATGAAATATAATATAATGTATGATTCGTTATAAAGAAAATGCTTTTTAACTCATGATTCGGAACTGCTAAACATAGCAGAATCACATATAGATTTCAGTAATAAATTTAAGGAGTAAAATGATTTTGATTACAGTTGAAGAAAATAATATTTTCTAACTATTAGAGATATTTTAAGAAAATTTCAATTCAAAATGCTTCAGTCTATGAAAGCTTTTATTTTAAAACCAACACCAAATACTATCGATGGAGCTGTTAGGTAAATGTCAAGACTTTTGCCAGTTGAAGCTCTAAAAGCATAGACGGTAGTAAAAAGAATATAGTGCTTTTAGATTTACTTCTAAAATGTTCTGCCAATCTTTTCTTACAGATATGTTGTTTGTTTAGTTTAACCTTAATGGCAGAAACGAGTTATTCCCTGTCACACTACGCTAGATGTGTATTTTGAACTTGGTCTATTTTGTGTGCCTGCCAGAAACGTATATCGAGATATGCATTATGGTTACGAACGTGGAAGAAGGAGGAGGGAGCAAGGTTGACAGATGTCAAAATATATATCTAGTTACTTTCATTTGAGAAACGAAGCAGTTTTGCTTCCATTGAACATTATGCAAAATTTTTCAGTTATTTCGTTTTTAAGCTCTTTTCATTTTCAACATCAAATTCTGTATTCTGTAATGAACTGTATTCTGTACGTGATTTTGTAGATGAATATTTAACTGTGACACTTGGAATTTATCTAATTTAATGGCAGTTGAAAATGATTTCAGTCTTCAGATAGAGAAAATCAGAATATAAAAACAAGTACTATAAATAATGCTTCATTAGAGAAAATGTTGTGCAAATGTTAGCAACTAGGGTATAAACAATCAAGGTATAAACAAAATATAAGTATGCATAAAACGAATTTCTGTAGAATAGCGTTTTTATTAGTGTATATGTAACATGGACATCCATATAACAAACTACATTGTGGCGTTATGTAATACTACTAAAAAAAAATTACCCTAACTCCATCGAAACCAATGTAATTCTCATGCTTTTCAGTTCGGTTTGTCTAAATTTCTACACATTGCAAAGACATTGAAAACAAAATACTCAGAATTCATAAAAATTGGCAAAAATATTAGAGCAAGGAATTTGACGTATAAAGGCAACTCGAAAAAAGTCTCAATAACAGAAATTATCAAAACAAATTCCCAATAAAATAAATTATCATTACAATTACATTTCATATAATAAACGGATTGCTCGTTGATCTTCAAATATACTCAATTTTCTATTACATAAAATAGATAAAAGGAAATTTTAACTCCTCAATGTTAATTGAATTTGGTATATATTGATTAATATCTCTTTTTTTTATTAAACTTACTTGATTCCTTCTTTTAGAATTCGAAATTTAAGTTCATTCTAAACAAAATTCCCCAATTTTTTATGGTTTATTTTTTAAATTTATAGTTTTAAATAATTTTTATATATTTTTCGAAAAACATTTTAATAACCTATGAAATTGTTAACATCATCTTAAGGAATATGTATTTCTAGGCACACCTGCAAAAAATGAGAGTTTTTTATTAAAAATTTTCTAAGATATACATGAAAACATATATTGGAGCGTTTTGAAATTTGGCGTCTTTTTTTGGAGCGATTGTAATGCCAAATGTGGTTTATGGATTTTGTTACAGTGAATTGCCACAGCTATTTTTAACCTTCAATTTCAAATAAATTTTTGCGGAGAATTAATTATGAGGAAATGTTTTCCTCAATGATGCAAAAAAAAACATTTATTGATACAATATAAAGAGCTATTTTTTTACATTGTAGATGATATTGTTCAAATTTTTAACATTTTTTAAAAAATTTCCTTCTTTCTTCTTTTTTTTTTTTTGGTTAATATTTGTAAGAGTAAATTTTTACCTTCGCTGTGTTATCGCCTGCTACATTACTTTAACTTCATTTAAATCTAATTGCCTGAAACTGAGAAAGTTCGTTTGATGTTTATTTTCACAATGTTTTTAAACAAACAGGATATTGGAATAGTTCCGGGACATTTCCAATCTGGAAAATCTTTTAGGCAAACAGCCGAAATCAAAATCAAAAAAGCATGTTCTTTAGTGTCGAAATTATTAATCTTAAAAACTCTAAATAGATTTAGATCGTTTGCACCCGATATAAGAATCGGGTCACTCGGTGGTACAGAATAAGCGCTACTGGAGTGTTTTAATTCTTTATCATTTAGCAAAAATCTTTTAATTCAAATATTTATGCTTTGGAGTTTGCTTTAAACTTGATTTATAGTTAAAAGTCTAGAAAAAGAAAAGCTGTCGTCAGCTAAAACGCATTTGATGCAACGGATATTTTAAAAAATTTGACAAGTATGCAAAATTTATGGAAGTGTAACAATCGAAAAATCTTAATTTTCTTGTGTCAACGCTGACAACAAATGTAGAAGGAAAGAAGGAAATTAGGGAGAAAAAGAAGCAAAAATTTGGAGAGGAACTGGGCTGTCAGAAATACTAAGGTGTTTCGAAATGTTGGGTGCTTTTGAATATACTTACAGCATGACTGAAGAAAAAGAGCAATCCATTAAGAAGAAAAGTAAACTTTTGCATAAAATTTAGTATTTTTTTTTAAATTTAAAACATTTTTAATCTTATGCTATTTGTTTCTTGCTATTTCAAATATAAAATATTTGACTAAAATACGAATAACATTTTAAGAAACTAAATGTAAGATGATAAAATTGTGTAAAGTAATGGGCACAGTGATAAAACTGTTTAAAGCAATGTATGAATGTCATCCTAAGTTTAAATGTCGGTTATATTTATTTCTTTATTTCTTTATTATTCCGCCTGCTTCACCTCTCAATGGACACTACGGGTCAGTCATGTTATCCTCATCGCTGCACCAGCAACCTGAGTCGGTTAAATATATCTCTTGTTTATATATCTTTTCTGAATGGCCCATTGAAAGACGTGTCAACTGTGCTTTACTGTATTTTCTCTTTTAATATATGCAGTTCTCAAATGCATCGTAGTCTGGGTCACAAAGTATACTTTCGAAAGAAACTCAATTTAAATCATATTCTGAGAAATTTTTATATTAAATATATTTACGAATGAATGAATAGAAAATTTTAAAACAATAATCTGAAGAGACAATGCAACAAAAACAAATAAAATGAAATTCTGAAAATTTAAAAATGACCTAAAATAATAACTATGACTAAAAATGTGGTATAAAAAAACTGTTTGAAAAAAATTAGCGATGCACCTTTTATTTAAACTACGCAGTTCGAATGAGTAAATAGAAAGTTTTAAAACAGTTCTTTGAAAGAAATCATGCAACTTAAA
>KK119558.1:525519-538078 GCA_000611955.2 Stegodyphus mimosarum
CAATTATAATAAATATAATATAAAGAAAATTATTTGAAAGTATGGAACGATTGTGACTTTTTTACGCTCATGCACGATGTAAAAAGAGAAAGGAAAATAAGTTGCCATATATAAAAAAGTTCGCTAAGTGAACTTTTCTTGGCGCAAACTGACAAAAATGCGCCAAGTTAAAATTTTGAATTTCTCCTTAAATTTCGCACTAAATTTTACAAAATTTAATATCTAGGCATAATTGAGTCGTAGAATCGAAATATGTAAAACCATTGATATGCTATTAACTATAAAGTCCGATTTTGTGTCAAAATACCTATGTTAGAACAGTGCTACATATAAATCTAATACATATCCTAAGTCGCGCTTTCGAGACATGAAGAATGCAATTTGAATTTCGTCAATCGGCCCAGTAGAACGGGAGATATAGAACTGCCTTTTTTTCCCCCTCAGTGTACATGTTATACAAAATGTCAACGCTCTGAGGCTACTCGTTTTTGAGTTATGTGTGCTATATACATACCTACGTACAGACACCATAAAAGAATCTCCTTGAATCTTCTGGATCAATTTTAAATCAGCTTTATAATTCCTTTTTTGTTGAATTATGGTACAGGGAATTTTTCGTGATTGTAATACTTCCTTTACTTCGTACAAAGAAGTATAAACAGCTCTAAGGGGCCGTAGCTTGCAGTGTCCCGATATCTGCTTTCCTAATCCTGGGCGCGGGAATGCATGAGCATATGCAAGTGGTCATCTTGTCGCAGGACCCCCCGTTGTTTTAGACTCAAAGCGAACTTGGTGCTTTTTTTATCGACCAATACAAGGGATGAAAGTTTGAGTGAACCATGACCAACCCGAGGATCAAGCCCGGGACCAGGGGTGCTGCTGCGAAAAGCGAGCCACTGCGCCACCGGGTCTAATGAATAAAATGTTTTTAAAAAAAAACATCTGATTCCACAACATTCTTTTGAAAGAAATATAGGAGTTGATTTAGTAAAGAATACTTTATTTTTACAAAAGAAGATTATGAGCACGAGATGGAAAGTAAGAATTGTAAAATTAAGAAAGATATAAAAAATCATGAATTAGAATTTGATAATGATGTTAAGAAACAAACAAATACGTTACCATTTTAGTAACCGTCAATTTTCTTCAAATTCAAATTCTTAACGAAAACGGCTTTTATTCCATCAATCACTAGATGGAATAAGTTTTTATTTCATCATCGTACTTCTGGGAGTAATGAAATGGACGAGAAGAAAAAAGGAGAACTTTTAACATAAGTTTTTGTGTCTAATTTCAGAAATATTGATATTCCAATTCTAGATCTTTTGGAACATTCTTTTCAAATAAGGATGATAATACTGAAAAAAAATAACCAGAGACGTTTCTTTCTATTTACTAGGACTGTCTTCCCCGGAAAAAAAATATGCCGCAAAACTAACTTAGATCTTTAAAACTCAGACAATGTATTTCGAAATTTAAAGTTCTATGAAATATTATCTTACATATGCACAGCAAAATACGTCCCATCCATTCAGGAGCAACGTTATTGGAAGCCTCCGAAATTGGGCATTTATCTTCAGCTAGCTAAATTTCTATCTTTACAAAATAAACTATGCAGTAAACAGCGTCCTCGCACAAAATTGCTTTTTCTATAAAATGAAATGCGATATCATAATGCAAAATGCATGCCTCAAGTAACGAAAAAAAACTTGTAACACGAGAGCTTTAGCTCTCTTCGACTTCTTTTCCGATTAAATACATACACCAATAGCTAGGAATCATTGCTAAACTACAGCGATACATAGCAGAATGGAGAACAAGTTGCTATATTCTCCTGAAGCTCATAAAATATGTTTCAAGGGGCCCTTTTCTCACATTGCTTATATAAATATATCTTTTGACTTTTACGCTACAGACTTCTTCTCAGAGAGGGAGATAAACGTAGATAAGTTCTCCCATAAGACTACGTATCTCTGGCTCCATGGGGTAACTTATCGATTTTGCACTTTTTCATATCTCCCCACTTTTTTTTCCTTTTGCTGTATAGATTTTTATTCTTTTCTTTCCTCTGCGGCTTCAGTTCTTTTCCTACCCCTTTAAATGCAAAAACTGATAAAATCTAGTTGTGCTGCTTTCGTTTTCTACTGATGCTGTTGCTTTGAATTTTTGTTTCACGTTCTGTTGATCATTTTGTTATTGTTAGTTTGGAAGATATTTTGGGAAGAAAAATGTAAGCAGTTTTCCTAAGAACACTTTTAAAATAAGAAAAACTTTTTTCAGTGGACTACCCTAGGAATGTTCTTTTACATGTATTTCCTCAAAATAAAAATGTTTTTAAGTGAGTGGAGCTTTTTTCCAGTCGTTATTATCGCACTACTCCTACACTAGTAACACGTTCCTCGCAATAGAAAAAGATTAGAAGCAATTTATCTCACATTCTCTAGATTAAAACTTTAAAATGCTGCTGGACTAGTAACACTTTGACAACAAAACGTTTTGCAGCAGTTTAGCTTATATTTTCAGTTTCAGATTAAAACTTCGAAATAAAAGTATTTTATATCATGTTATATTACGATATGAACACACACACACACACACACACACATATATATATATATAAAAGGTAAGAAAAAGGAGTAAAATTTTAAAAGCAATTGCCTAATAGTAAATTTGACATTCAAGTTCCAAGCAAAAAAAGAAAAATTCTAAAGGCAATTGCCTAAAAGTAAATTTGATACCTACGTTCCAGAGTTTAAAAAACTTTAACAAAAATTAATTACTCAAAAGTATAAGTAACGCAAAAAAAAATTTAAAAACTAAATGTTGGTGTTCAAGAAATTCAACATTTAAAAATTTTAGCACGTAAAAAAAACCATTTTAAAGCACAAACTAAATTAAAATAAAACACCAGAAAAATTACAAAGAATGGCAGTAAATGGCAATTTAGCCTACGTCGAACTTGTTGCGGACTTATCAAGGAAAAAGCGCAATTTCTCGTGCATAGGTAAACTCCATTACGCGTTTCGTCAAACGACAACAATTCAGACAAAAGCGAAAAAGCTTTAACAGATAAAAATAGATAATAATCTACATAATACCGTAGGTCTCAATTCTTATCGTTTCTTTTCTCGACAGGCCTGCCGTAAAATTTAAAACAAATAAAAGTACTACTGATTAAACTTTACAAAAACTTTGTAAAGATAAAGTACAAATAAACAAAAGTATCCAATTAGGCATGAGTCAAAAATTACATAACTTTAAGGGAGATCCCAATGAGCTAGAAAAATTAGATTTAGTTAACCAAAACAAGAAATAAAACAAATTAAAACACAAGTGTTTTGTTAAAACCAGTTGCATTAACAAAGAGAAAGAAATTGAACATACCTGTATCCAATGCAGCAGCTTAAAATTAAAAGCGTGAAAAACTGAAAAGTGGTTGCAAGAATAAGAGTTCTAAAATAGGAAGCAACCAGAAAAGAAATTGAAAATCACCAATAAGGTGTAATTTAGAAGTGGGGGTTAAAACGTCATTTTTGTGAACCAATGATGCCCCACGGCCAGTGTGGAAATCTGGACAGAAAAGCGGGAGGGTACACAAGAGGTTAATCTTTGAATGTCGAAGATGGAAGCTATTTCAACAAATTGGCGTTCAGTAAAGTTCTGAATCACGTAAATAATGTTTCGAGGTGAAGAATAAAATGGCCGAACACGCAAATGTTAAATCTGACCTGAAAGCAGTGGAAATTGGAAAAAAGGATGATTTGTTAAAAAAGTCGTCATTCTTCTTGCTAGAGGGCTTACAAACGATCAGAAACGAAAAAGGCCCATAAAATTAGTAACAGTAATAGACAAGGCCAGATATCAGTAATATTAAATTATAAATTTAATAATTAAACTGAAGTTTTATTCATTTCTAAGAGAGTACAAAAGCAACAGTAAAAGGAACCTATGTTACATTTTTACATTACTACTACTTTCTATTAATTATATATCTATCTATCTATATATATAGATAGATATAATGTTCCCAATTTTGTACTGGATAGGTAATTTTATTAGAATTAGATGTAAAATTATTATATTTTTCTGTGTAGTGTTGAACGAGACAAATTTTAAGAGAAAGCAATGACGGAACAGTAAGAATATAAGGTCAAGTATATTTAATATTGAGTAAATGGGTATCTGGGTAATTTGGCGAGATATCGCCAAGCTGACAATGGTTTTGGCGACTTATTTCTTCACCAGCTAAATTTGGCGACCATTTTGCGATATTTTGCTCCGGTCCCTGTATTACCGAAGTAAGTACTGTAAATTAATAAATCTAATTGACCACTATGTTAACTGTAACCGTAATTCCACTTTCATATTGCGTTCCAGTAATTTCGAGAAGCAGAGAGTCCTACAAATATCTCGGTGGACGGTTGAAAACTATTTAAGGCCAAAGAAGGAAAGCCTCAGCTCTCAATTGCTTTTAGTTACTGTTGTTGCGAGTTGTAGTTTCGTGTGAGCTAAGATAAATCCGAGTTAGCTTTCTCTTTAGATGCCCTTTGCATTGCGTTGTGTTTAATGTTCTTAGTGGTTTTAATTGTAAATACTAACTATACTATGTGATACTGTGGAAACTTTTAGAATATTTCTTTTGATAAAAATTTTTATTAACCCTTTATCAGACTTGTGCATTCATTCTATTATGAACCCGTACACACGCAACAATATAGTTCAGTTATAAAACTTTGAACATAATTTAGTAAAAAGCTTTTAATTAAGCACAAAAGCAGCATTAATAATATTACGTTATATATAATACGGACATTTAACATTTTGATTGTAAATATATTCTAAACTGAGTCAAAATCCAAAAACGTGGGGATAAGTTGCCAGTGATTTCAGGGAAAATTTAATTATTAATTTCATCTAATTTTATGTATTTTTTACACCACTTCTAAATTAATGAAATGTTTTTGGATTTTAATAATGTAACGGAAAGGAAGTTTTACTGATTTCGACCTCTCCTGTAAAAATAGCAATTAATTCTCGTTATATCACATATTAATTCAATATCTATGTTCAAATTCAGCCACAGGCCCAAAAATAATTTTACCTCAGCTTACGTTACGAGATCCCTATTCTACTCTATTACATTAACTGTTTATTTAAAACCTTATCATAGTAGGTAGATTAGGTAGATTATTTATTTTTTCTTTAAAATATCATTCTGCTTTAAATATACATGCAGATGATATTTACAAAACTTTAGAACGATTTCCGTAAAGAATTAAAAAAAGCGGACGGTTTGGAATAAATATTTCTGCCAACAACTTATTATTCGAAATGAGAAATATTGTCTGCTACTTTTAAAACTAATTCTTCTTTCAAAATGCCGCTTGTAAACAAGGTGTGGATTGAAGGATATGTTTTTGAGCTTTCCGAAGAGACGTATTTCTGTTCCATAATTCGAAGATGTTATGAAATGCATGGTATTAAAATTTAATAGTTAACATTAATTAACATTATTGATCCAAAAATGAAAAAATCGTCAGTCATTACTTCTGTTTAGAAAAAAGCTTTGTGTAGTCGAAATTTTAAGTAACAACTCAGCAATACTTAATATAGTTTTAATTAGTTATACTCACTTATATTGACTACACGAAGTCTCTAAACGAATACTGACCAATTCTAATGTTATTAAATTACATTTATAACTTAGAAAAGCTAAAAATCTTAATGTTCACCAGTTTTTGACAAGACACATGGGTCATCACAAATCAGTTTGTCGAACTCTGTATGAAAATTATTTAGGAGGAGAGAGCCTTGCTAAAGCATGGGTTTATCTAAATGATTGCAACAAAAAAATGTCTATTTATTATCAAACACTAAGAGAAAAACATTACAAACCTGGTTCTTCTATCAGTGCAAGGAAATTTCAGTAAGGGGTTTGGAACTGTCGCAGTTTTCTCTTATAATGCGAAATTAAAAAATATGAAGAGTTTAAAAAAATGTAAAATTTAACGTACTATCAAAAAGTGTTTTAAAGTCCAATACTTACAGAATAAACTTCTTTTCTTTATCCCAGTGGCTTTCTATAAAAGAACCGTCTTTAAGACAAAGCAACTTGCATACTTCAAAAAGTACCGCTGTATTCCTTGAAAAAATAAAGACTGATACCGTTATTGCGTGTATAGCTTATAAAAGTAATTCTGCCAAGGCATCTATCTGACATTTCGCTATACACTATTGTGCCTTTGGTCTCTTGAAAACTCTTACTTTCTAAACGCAAACCCATCACGGTTGATGGACTCTGAAAAGTCGTAAAACAGGAATGAAAATCAATACCTCCTCGAAATTTTACGAAAATCCTTCATCATGGAACTCACAATGCAGACTTAAGTCTGGAAAATAAGGCTATCACGTCGAATATTTAAAAAAGTACTTTTTACAAGTCATACATAATGAAATGGCGCCGAAATTGTTCTAATAATATGCAAATTAGTTGTTCTAACAATATGCAGTGCCTCTGTTTATAGGGGTGAAACCAAAAAGTAAGTTACGCTTCAGTAAAAATGCCACAAAATAAAAAAAAAATGGGAATAAAAATTCTTCTTCGTTGAACAACATAAGTCATCTTTCAACGTAGTTCCCAAATGAATTGAAACAGTACAATACACAGTACAATAAGTTTTTCCACTGTATAAAATAGGAACCTCCTCCATCGTTTATAATCCTATTCATTACACTCAGTTTAAATACGTCATCGGTTCGGAATTATTGACTGGGAAGGTCGTTCTACATTTAGCAAATATGTCAACGCTGTATAGTGGCTTGGAGCAAACCTTCCCATTTGAATTTCTGTAGCAGCGTTTGTGTTTTCTGAGTTGCATGCGGTCTAGTGTTATTGTACAGCAGTGTGTTGTTATTACTTAATTTGCCATGTCAACGGTCTCTGATTGCATTTCTCAAATTCTGTAAAGTTTTCGGACTTTGATTTTCTGCCTTGTGGGACTTTTTTCCCTTTACAGCAAAAAATTCGTTGTAGGCTTTCGCGTGGTGGTGAAGTAATAAAACTGCGATTTGTCCCCTGTCATGATGCGACGTAGGAATTTGTTGCTTTCTGCAGTATAGCGTTGATAATTGAAACAGGAACATCAATATTGTTCTTTGGGTGCGGCATCCAAATGCCGTAGCACCCATCTCGCTCACAGCTTTCGATATTGGTGTTTATGCATAATGAAATGCACACAATTTTCTTAGTTTTTACGCTTCGAGTTTTCCAAAGAAGTCGCTCGACAATGGCAAACTTTTCAGCGCAGACGGAGGTTGAAAGTCGCCTTGGACCGATAATGCTCAATGATATCGGTGCGGCCATTTGCAAATTGCCTTCACGATTTCAAAATCGATATTACATGCTTGTCATAAACAACGACAATTTCACGATTCATTTCTGTGCAATTCATTCATTTAGCCTCTGAAAACGTGCAGTTCCTCTTAATTCCAGTGTGGAGTACGGATGCAGCTGACGCGATATTACGAACTACTCTCCAAACACGCACAGCGGAAAAGCAGCACTAACTACCCTTCCCTCCGAAGCCTTTAAAGGTCATTCCCACTGGGTTCATCTGAACTAAGGGAGTCAGTTCTATGTGTCGACTAGCTCCGCTACTCCTGCAGCTCAGATTTTTCAACTCGCTGCGCTATGGGAGAAAAATGGTTTTAGAGATAGGTTGAATTTGTCAGTTGTCTCCGTTAGCTCAGATAAACTCCAGTTGGAACAGCATTTTATATTTCGTGAACTTAGTATGCTATATTTACAATAAGACGCAAATTGGAGCCAAGTGTAACTTTCTTTTTGATTTATATATGTATATATACAGGATGTATCGGCAAATCGGTTACAGACTCTCAGGATAGATACAGCTAGACGATGAAAGATCACATAATAGTGCACGGTCGAAAAGTATTGTGCTGGCGCGAGTGTGACAACATAAAACACAAAGGAAGTACAGCAGAAATCAAGAAACAAGGAACAAATAGACAACAATCATACTCAAGGAAGGTGTTCGAAATTACGGCCCCTGGACCGTGATACAAATCTCACATCTCCGGAGCATGGAGGATCTGATGCTCTCAAAAGCACTAGGCATATCATGGACTTCTCCAGCAACTGCCACGATGCGTGCAACTAGTTCCTCAACGTTCCTAACGGGGTCTCGTACACCAGTGTCTTGACGTACCTTCGCAGGAAGCAGTCAGTGCAAGTGAGGTCCGGTGGTCTTCCTAGCCAATGCACAGGATCGCCCCTACCGATCCCATTGTTGAAGATACGTTTCGGACGTAATTTAGAACACCCTCTTTAGTAACGATCATCTGTATTACTAAATTAAATTGCTAAGCTGATTTACATATTTATCTAATACGCACATATAGGGCATATATACCATATATGTATACATAAGCCTCCCTTAGACGGTTTCAAATTAAAGGAAAAAAAACAAATTTTGAACGAATAACGAAATTTGACTTTTAATGTGGTCTTCCGGTTCCTCTACTTAAATTTGAGAAAGTTTTTTTATTCGTTACGAAAAAGTAAAAATGTAACAACTGCCGTCCACCAAAAATTGATCCGGATATTTAATTTAAAAATTTGCAATTTTTATGTTATTTTTAACTTGCCATTAGAGATCGGTTGATAATTTTTTAATAATACATGAAAGTAAGTTTAAAAGAAATGCGGTAAAATAGTTTTGTAATTTAAAGTTCATTCCGTACGAGGAAGTCTTGTGGTGTCCCCATCAAAATTTTCAAAATGTCCAATAATCATTCTAAGAAAAGCCATTACAGCTATTATTACACAAGGATTCAAAAGAAATTTAATCATTATCTCACGCGAATCGCAGATTTATAAAGATCTGTCTATATTCACAGACTTTGGGCAATGTCTTTCACCTAAAATGAATCTTAATATTATCAAAGCAGTTTAAAAAGTTAACGATTGACAGCAAATGAGAAAACTTTTCACGTCAGCGAATAGACAATATTGTGTATCATAATATATATATATGCTTATATTTGCTTCAATCCTGTGATGAATGGTAAAGCTAATAGTAATAAATATCAATTTCTCTGTCCGGATCATAAAGATCAAGTGGCAAGCAAGTATCGAGTTTCTTTTGGAAGTCATGTAATTTAGTTAATGTCACGAGTTGATATATTTGTTGTAATATCACTGCAAAATCTTCGAGATTAATGTTAATTAATTTGTTGTTCCTTACAAATTACCGAGTTTTATCATTTTAGTCAAATATTACTGAAAATTAAAACTTTAAAACCTGTATTTTAATATTTTTTATTCATGCATATAAAGCAGCTAACCTAGTTAATTTGAAAATATATTCCTTCCAGAGATTTAAATTTCTGATTTTTTTTTTTAATTTTATATGGATATATCATTAAATACATAGTTTCCGATTTAACCGGTTCTTTGCAAAAAGTTTCTTGAACTTCCGTTCAAAAATTCGGACCGTTTTTTTTCTTGAATTCTTTGATGTTTGAACAAATGGACAGCAAAGAAAAAGACAAGAGAATCAAGTTTTTGCGATATAAAGTAATATCTCATGTTTCGTTGAATACTGTTATTTTGATGTTAATTATACTTTAGTGGAATTCCAAGGTATTTTCTCTCTCCTTTCTGCAAGCCTTCGTGATGTAACAGTAGCACACTCGGCGCGTATTCGATAGGTCCCCGTCCGAGCCCCAGAGAGGGCATTGCTCATTTTTCATGTACTCCAGCATAAAAATGACCTAATGATCCTACAGTGGCGCCCGAACTAAAAACGGCGGTGGAGATGATTTTTCACCGCGATTTAGGGCGATTGGTTCCCTTAATCCCCAGCAGCCCTTACAAAGGGGAAGTATGTAAGGTATTTTTCCCTCCTTTCTGCCCTTCGTGGTATAGCGACAGAGGTCCGGATTTGAATCTCGGCGGGGTTACTGCACATTTTTTAATGTCTCCTGCTTTAAAAAAGAGAAAACAAAAATGTTTCTACGAAGTCACACATGCCGATTTACTGAAAGAACTTTAACTGAAATTTTACTGAACAAAAGAAGCAAACTACATCATCTAAACTATCAAAATTACATTATCTAATATTTAAAAAGTATTTATATTTAAACTAGTAATAAAGAAATTTTGAGTAGCTTCAATCTGTTATATTAATTTTAAGAAAAATTTTAGTTTGCTGTTGTATTTTTTTTTAATTTTCTATATGATTTCGGCGATCACCCAGTGCCGAAGTAGCTAACGCATCGCGCAGCTATGCCACGGGTCTGTGGTTCGATCCCCTGGCTGGGAAAGTTTGACTCAGCCTTTCCTCGGGCACTGCAGGCCATGGCCCACTAGGGCTGTTGCGCCACTGAGTTTAGTTTATGTGACTTGCTTAATTCTTTTATAGATAAAATTTGTTATTTCTTTTCCTAAACTAATTAACAAACAATAATTTTAGCTTTTCTATAGCCTCATAATGTAATTGCTAAAATTTTTAATTTTTATTATACTGTATGAGTGAATTTTAGAATTTATTAGTAAATTAAGAAACCTACGATATTCGAGATTTTGAAAAAATATATCTGTGATATCCAATGTTGTAATTATTTCTTGTCTTCTGTCCAGCCATTTTTTTTTCATTTAAGTCTAATTTATAAAAATGAATAGGTTTTTTTTTTTTTCTTTCCTAAAGTAATTTTTCAAGATCTCTAATTTTGATTTTATACCGTGTCTGGCAAGTTTTCCCCAAAGCAGATACAATCAGCTGATTATAATCGGTTAGAAAAGACATGGCATAATGTAGCATTAGCTGTGTATGAAGCTAAAAATTTAGCAATATCTGCCAAAAATGTTTTAAATAAGCAATTTGAAGCAGAATAAGTAATACAGGGATTGTGTTTGATATTTCCAACATTTATTTTGGGGTTTCAAGATTCTCTTTCGAGTTCAGCCTAATATTTTTCACGAAGCAGTTCTACAGTAAAAGATCAATTTCACTATTCTTTCAAAATCCAATGAATTTTTAGTCCATTCTGGGTAAATGCCAAGTTGGCGAGTAATCTTTCAGGCACGGAAGCTCATACTTGCAAGTAATATTACCATCGTCCAAGCACGGAAACTTATAAAATCTTCATTTGAAATTGCTTTCTTTAAATTATACCACCAAACAAAGCTGAAAGATTTTTGTAAGACCTTTATGAGTTGTTTATTGTTTGAAAAGCTAGGGAGTAAGCTCAAAATATAGGTTTATGCTGCGGGTAAAGTTTTATTACCTTTTTCTCACACATCTGGCAATTTAAATGTTATGTATTTTGAAGGAAGCATATAAACTAGTAAACGTTGTCATGTTATTTCCCGTTTCAACCTATTTTTTTTTTGTTGTTTCTCCTAAGGTTTTGTAAAATTATCATCAGATTTCGCAAGATCTGGAATAAAAAAGTCACATTTCTGTATCTTATTCAGTGCAACCTTAACGGTTTAGCTTAACTTCTCGAATAATTATGCTATTATTTAATTTGTTTGTCATTTGCATCATCTTCATAATTTTGAATTAAGTATTTGTAAGTACTAAGGCCAGTTTTTTACAAACGATTTCAAACAATCTACTACCAGAGTGCCAGTGCTCTGGCATGTCCAGATGTATATCTAAAATTTCTAGGCGTTTGGGTATGCTTTGCAGCCAAAACCTTCTCTGTGACGATTCTGGCATATTTTTGAATATGAACTACTTCCTTTTGCTATGCATCATAACAGATATTGGTGCAGCTTTTTCACCAAGAAAGCTGAGATTATTGAGCAGTAATCCTATAGCCAGTAAAAACTGAAAACTACTTTCATGAATATTATTCTAGTTAATTTCATTCAAGCATCTTAATTCCTGTATTTCTTAAAGCGAACACCTGAAACTTTTTATTAGCCATCAGTCTTCTCCCTGATTGGATCGAGTTACCTCGGGATGGGAAATCCATCCCGCAATGATTCGTTCGATTGTACTCGATCTCTTCAAATGCTTAACATATGATTAGCTCGAAAGCAAAAAATAAATACCTCCAGGTTTCATTCCAGATTATATTTTTATTCTCCTCCCCCCCCCGAAATCAAAGCGACCGCTGGCAAGCAGCACTAAATAAGAAGTAAGCACAGGAATTTTATCCTTCAATGAGTTCTATTGATGAGCAGAACTGCCCTTGTATTCTTCGGATAATAGCCTCACGCATATAGAGCAAAAAAGTACTGTTTCCGTTTCGTTCCATTTATACCAGGTAATTCCATTTATACCCAGTGGTAAATACGATGTAGAAGTTAACTGGGTGTCGACACCGCAAAGTACGCTATTTAATAGAATCGCTTGCTAAGTCGCAAAGTGGAAGAATGCAGTATCACGCAGGGAATCTAACTACACTTGATCCAGCCAATAAGATTTTTCGCATTGGTTTTCTAGTGACTTCTTACCATTGCACAAAGAAATTCATTTCGTTGAGTTACCTTTGAAAGGGTTAACCCAGTTATTTTAGGATATTT
>KK119558.1:538107-568668 GCA_000611955.2 Stegodyphus mimosarum
GAGATCTGCTTTGGAAGATGGTATTATTTTATTAGAAATGTAAATTTTTTGTCATGTGCTGAATTTGCTGAAGCCAGGAGTAGTGAAATATTTGTAACAAATCGGACGAAAAAATGTTTGACTGGCTACGTCTTTGTGATTAGCTAGCTGTACATCAAAATCTGATCACGCCAGTCTCATATGATAAAATGCATTAACCGTTCCACGAATGACATTTTTGTCTAAATTTAAACGCATATTCTATAGTTCTGTACACTGAAATGCACAAGTTTATTTTAAGTTCTGTTTAAATCAATTAATTTTAATTTTTATATCACTTGGCAATTTGGACATTTTATGCCTTTAACAAAACAATATTTCTAATTATGTAATTCATAATTAAAAATACTGAATTTGGTACTCATCTAGGCCTCGTGATGTAAGGTTTTGATAATTTTCAATAACTGCAGGAACAATTTTTGGCAGATTTACTGTCAAATCTAAGTATTCTAATTTTACGCCTGGGCAAATTAAACAGGCATTATTTTCTTTAACACCAGTGAAATTTAAGTTCCGGTAGAGAGGGGTGTCCGCCGAAAATAAAGCGGCAAATACATTGTGCACGAGAACGACGCGAAGAAAACAACACAAGTCGAAAACCTCGTCGTACAAAACATCGTGAAAGAAAACAAAGCAAAGAGAAAAACGTCACAGTTCTAAAACATCGCGGAGCAAAACATCGTCATCGAAAATAAAGCGATTCAAAAGCTTCGCAGTTTAAAATCATCGTCGTCGAAAATATCGTGGTCAAAAATAAAGACCCACAAATCATCGCATGATGATAGCATTGCAGACAATGCGTTTTTCAGGATTTAAAAATTATAAATGTATATTCGCATAATGATTTGGGAGATGAAGATGGAATGAGGAATATTTTTATTTTTATATTTCATACTTTTGAATTAACTAATAATTGTTTTCTGAAAAACTAAGAAGGATATTCAAAACCTAAAAAAAAGATAGAAAATTAAAGCTAGGTATAGCAGGTCATAGAATTTAAACTAATTTATTTAACTCATGAATGTCATTAATTAATTAGTATCTTTTACTAAGTTTTATTATCAGTTTTTCACAAAATTTAGTCTAAAACGATTTCAGAAAGAAAGATGAATAACTGCATTTTGTTACCTCTATTAAAATTGTTTAATTAATCATGTAATCAAAATTCTGTCAACTGCTCTAAGTAGCATTAATTACCTATTCATTTAATTTCTAAATGCTGCTGTCGTTTACTTCTTATTTTTTCAGCAAAAATGTATTACTTAATTAAAAATATAAAAATAAAAATATTCCTAATCGGTATGCAAATATCTAAAATCATTATGGAAATATGCATTTACAATTTTTAAAGCCTGAAAAACTCATGTTTGAGATGATACCGTCATGCAATGATTTGTAGGTGCTTTATATTTTACAACGATATTTTTTATGACGATGTTTTTAAACTGCGAAGTTTTCTATTGGCTTTACTTTTGACTAAGATATTTTGCATTACGATGTTTTCTCCTTGCTTCGTTTCCTCTCATGATGTTTTGTAAGACGACGTTTACCCCTTGCAACGTTTCTCCTCGCCGTTTTCGTCCGCGAAGATTTTGCTACGATGTTTCCTCCTGTAACCGGTAGATCACACATACCAATCCTCTGTTTATAGATGCTTAAACAAATACCATGCTGAAAACAATTTTTATTAAACATTATGTCCATAATTTCTAGAATAATCAATGAATGCATGTATTATAGGGAAAAAATATTGAAAAATATATGCTGTAATAGCTATTCGTGTTTTATCATAGGCTTCAATTTTTGAGTTTTTGTTATTGAATTAATCTGCATATTTCTTTAAGTAAACTAATCTGCATATGTTAATTAATCTGCGTATTTTTTGCATTTTATTTGGACTAGTTATAAAGTAGTTTTAAATATTTTAATTAATTGTTAATTAAAGGTTATAATTAAATCATAAGCCTGTATGCTCTACATTAAGTGATAAATCTGTAGTTTTTGGCACCAAAAATGGAGCTAAGTGACTTTTTGAAATGGTGTAGAAAGCAAATAATATTGATTAAGGATTTATCAATAATTTTACAAATGTACATAAATCCTTAATAAGAAATTATATTAAAATAGATTTCTTGTTCATGTTTTGCTGAACACATTATTTTCAAAGTATAGAATTTGATTTTTAAACGACTACGCAAACATTCAGAAATAATATGCAGAACTATTATTAACCTTGCCTAAAAGGAAATGCATATTATTTAACTTGCTATGCATATTTCGCCAACGGCATTCGAGAAAGTGAAATCAGAAGGAAATAATAATAATAATAACAATAATTGGATATGTATTTTGCCTTTCAGCCATTAAAAAAGCAAAACAGAATGGGGGATATTTTATAAATGATCGTAAAAAAATATGGTCAATCCAGCATGTACAGAAACCCTAAATTGCAGAAAAACTAGAAAACTTTCACACTAAAGGCAAACTAAAATACTTAAAGAAAAAATGTTTCTTTTTTTTCTTTTCTTTTATGTTCTTTTAGAGTGAGGACTTCTCATATCCAAGTAAACCTTTTATTTATTTATTTCTTTTAAAGTTATGATGAATGTTTTGTTGGATTAAAGGATACTAAACTATAAAACTCAAAGAAAGACTTTCAGATGTTTACTTTTCCTCTAATTTAAAGAAAGGGGAATAAATGAAAAGCATAAAGGGTTTTACCCCATGAAAAGAGTCATTGTAACTCAGGAGAATATTTTTTGTTAGCAAAATTTTGCTTCTGAGTTAATTGCCCATGTCTAGGAGTTTTATATTTTTGTAATTTCTGAACTAAACAAAATTGATACAGTAACAAAGTATACTTGAATATGTTAGCATTTTAGAATATGTTAGATAAGTCTTAATTTTGTTATAACCTAAGAAAGGGCTACGTTGTTACGGATTACGGCAACATTATGATGTTCTTGAAGTTAGAGGTCTAAAGCATTTAAAAGTCCCAGTGACAGGTATGAAACCAGATGTGATGTCTTATTGTTTAAGTGATTCTTTAGTTTACACTTTATATTGTTGCGAATTTTGTATATATCTAAATAACGTAGCACACTCGGCGCATATTCCGGAATTCCAGGTTCGAGTCCCGGCGAGAGCATAGCTCATTTTTCATGTCTCCCGCTTTAAAACAGCCTAATGACTCTACACTGGCTCCCTAACTAAAAACTGGAGGACAATAATTCGCTACCACCAAGATTTGATGATTCGTCACCATGACTGGTGGGGGGGGGGGCTTTTAAATGGCGACTGGGAAAAGGGGGCCGACTAAATGAATATAAATTTTAATTATTTATTTTAATTTTCCTTCCAACATGCCTTAGTTATGTAACGGTAGTACACTCGGCTCGTATTCGAGAGGTCCAGGTTCGAGCCCCGGCGAGGGCAAAGTTCATTTTTCATCTCTTCTGCTTCAAAGTAACCAAACGAATCTACATCTTTTCACAAAATAAATTGTTAGAACATTGCAATCCACATAAATTACCTCCTTTGATATGATTTTATATAATATTTGTTTTTTACTTTCATTGTAGCCCACTATAATACCCACCGAACTTCCGCATGTCTGAAATATGTCATCCCAGTGAAATAGGTTGTTGCCCCTTCACTAGATTGCCTACGAAATAAGTTGTCTTCGCTACGATTCTACAGTATTTTGAATTTGGAATATTAATTAAAATCACCTTAGTAGTTCATACTAATGAGAGAGATCAATCATGCAATTTACCCTTTAGAAATAACTAGCTAAAGTGTGGAGTTATTAATTTATTACATATTTTAACTTATTTGATCAATTATTTCACGAAGTAATCAGATGTCCTATGAAGTAACAGATTTCAGACTTTAGCATACACATGTGGCATCTTTGTAAATGATGCATTCATGTCTTATATTAATTCACGAGATTGGGATTTTAGGAAAGCTGCATAAGCTCTCTTAAAGAGAATTTTATTTCATTGGTTTGCTCTATAAGTACTGTTTTGCAAATAATTTATTTTCGAATGAAAAATATCCCTTGAAAATTAACATGATCTCTTAATTACTAGCATAATAACTTTACTTTAAGCACAATAATAATTAAAAGATGGAGAAATAATATTCTGAAAGTTTTCAGTTTGAACGATCACCTAAAAGGGCTCTTTTAAAGTAGTTTAATATAGTTTATTAATGGCTATTATTGACAGAGATAGCCTAGATGGGATAGCGAAACACGTTATCTGATATTCGATGAAAAGGCATTCAGCTTAACATGAAAACATTATACATCTTTTGTATATTTAAAAACTGGAAAAAGCATATATTGTAATTTATAAAAATATGTATTGTTTTTAATTAAATATATTATGAAATAAATGCACTTTTATTTAAATTATTCAAAAAATAATTATTTTTTAATTTTTTAATAAGTTTGTAAGAATATTAATCTTCTTACAAACTGCATCCGTTGCTTTTAATTAGTTTATTTGTTCATTGATAACAAAGGGATGGAAAATGAAAGACTATTATCTGACGTTTATAGACTCGAATGAAAAGTGAAACAGTGCAAAATCGTATTTTTAGGCTAAATCGTGTTTATGGTCAGGACTAATAGACCTTTTGAGTTAATAACAAATTCCACAACATATACTAGAATATAAAACAACAAAAAAATTACGACTACAAATATGCTTAGAAACTAACATTATAAGCATCACACTTGAAACCTATGAAAGCTTCTCATTGCAGAAATTTTGATATGTCTCTACATTTAAAAACATAGCAGTGAAATCCTTGAATTAATTATTCTGTGAAGTAAATTGTTTATACTTGGCACTTGATTGACCTTCCTTTTGAGGTTTTTAAAATGGTTAACGTATACAAAAAAAGGAATACTTTAATTGATTCACGCTTAATGTGATAAGAAAGAGAGGTCCATTTACTTATCAGTGAAATTCACAAATTCTTTGTGAAGATTTGTTTTTCCTTTTCCACTTTTTGCTATATTACATTAGTTTTAGTCAAGACTGCCATTCAGTTTCACGGCCTTAACAAATCAACAAACTAATACTTAGTTCCAAAAGGGGGATTAATACGTCTGAATTGAGAATCCGGTAACTGAGGTGTCTTATATCAGCAACCTTCCATAATAAGAATCTTTTGTTTCTCGTCTATGTTGTTGGATTCTATTGTTACGAGGAGCTAAAGCCGTGAGATCGATAACTCTTCAAAGGCGTGGAAAAGCTAAAAAGTTCAGTCTTTTGTTAGTTGAAAAGCCGCTTTGACAGAACTTCAATTTATTGATTAAGTTTCATTTACACAGGAATGAGCAAGCATTTCACTTTATTAAGTCAGCAGTTTTATGCAGTGTAAGCAGGACTTTATCACGTTGACTAGGCACGATTTTATTAATTTTTTTCTCTTCGTCTGAAACATGGTTTCAATAAACATGGTCTTACACTCTTTGAAAATTAATTGGGGTATGAAAAATTAATGATATAAAATATTAATATGTAAACTATTGAGAAATTTCTCACGTGAACAAAATATATATACAAGAGAAAAGATGCATTTTTTTCCAAGTGAATAACAATATTTTACAATTTAAGTACTCATCCAATAATTTGATAAATTATAAGCTGAATAAGGTACTCATTTACTTTTAATATTGAACATTTGATTTAAAATTGATCTCATCGAAAAACAGTAAATATGCTTGTAGGAAAAAAATACATACATTTAATAACACGTTTTGGAAAGTCTATAGAATTTATCGAATGGTGTTTTAGTATGACACTACCCTATTTGCGGATAATTTATCCGATAATAGTTTTTATGTTTTGGTCTTCGTTTATTTGATTTGCTTATTTACTAATTATTTACCCTGGCATCAGCAGAAGTTTTCACATAATCTAAATTAAGATTTCTTTTGTTTTTTCTTTACGCGAAGACAAAATGTAAGAAATAAAACTTAAATGCTTACATTTAAAAATAAGAAAAAAATTCCTGCAGAGAAGCCGCTTAGAGAGGTTATATGCTTTACTAACATTTTTGTTGAATTAAAACGTGCCAAAATGCTAATAAGAAACATACCAATTTATTAAGTTGAATTCACAAATAATGTGCTAATACCATTTGATAGATAGATTAAGGATGCCACAGAGATGTCAATGGTTTCGTATGCCACTGTGTAGGGCCAATAGGTATATTTTGGAAGCGGAAGTATATAAAAATGAGCAAAGCCCTCACTGAGGTTTGAATCTCGTACTCCCGATAGCAATCCGTACGTGCTTCCAGTCATACCACGAAGATATGGAAGAGAAAGGAACAGAAGTTAAGACAAATTCTTAGACTCTTTTCCATTTAAATGGCGATAAGGGAGATGAAGACCCAGTTGCCAGATTCCGGTGACGACGAATTATCGTCCTCCACATTTTAGTTTTGGTGATAAATATAAAGATATTTTTATTTGTTTCGGAGATAAAAACGAGGAAAAACAACAATACCCCCACCGGAACTCAAACTTTGGAACTTCCGACTTCCAGTCAGACATGCTTTCAATTACACCACGAATGTATGTGGTAAGCAAAGAGAAAATAACTTACATTTGTTCTCTTGTGGAACGATGTTTGAGACACCCGGATACCTAGGCGAACCCTAACCGAATCGAAAAATACAAAGCTTCGAAATAGTATCTCAACTAACTAAAGACTACTACAAATAAAATAGCATTATTAATAATAAAATTATGTATACATGAATTTGTACTAATATTTCTTTTTATTCTTTCCTATAATGTAAAATATATTAGAATTTGTAATAAAAAATGGATAAATAAGGAGAAGCATTAAAAAGCCGTCTTGCTGGTATAATGAGCAGTGATCAGCAAGTACGAGAAGGTCCTGCCAATAGTGGAAAGACAGAATAAAATTCGATACAAAAATACACAAACATACAACAAAAGTAGTAAAAGAAAGAAAAATAATAATAGATTAATTTTCCACAACAATCCTAAGATTAAGAATAGCCATAGGCCGTCTTATGTTTTGCACATCATTATAATCGTAATTATAAATTCACAGCTCAGTGTTGTTACTATTTCTTATCGACAATGAAAACTTTTAGCAAGATGGTAGTTAAACGTACTGAGCTTGAAAATGCCAGGCTTCTCATGAGTAATGTTATTACGAATGCAGACTGCGAAAAAAATTCGCACGCAGTTCTATATCTCCCATTCTACTGGACCGGTTGACGAAATTCAAATTGCGTTTTTCATGTCTCGAAAGCGCGACTTAGGATATATATTAGATTTACATATAGCAATTGTCCTAACATAGGTATTTTGACTCAAAATTCGACTTTTTCTGAAATAACATATAATTTTTTTTTCATATTTCGATTCTACGACTCACATTATGCCAAACTGCCAAGTGTTTTAATATTCGCAAGCCTAGTTTTTAAAATATTAGCTCTCAAAATTTTAGCTCCTCAATGTTAATTGAATTTGATTTATTAAAATATCTTTTTAGTCCAAAGGGATTTAGTCCCGAAGGACTATTACTTTCGTTTTGCGATTTTGCGTCGATTCACTCTGAACGCCCGTTTCACTTTTCAAATTGTTGCCACTAAATGTTATCGCTCAGCATTAAATTTTAAAAAAATGAAAAATCTGCATAAATGTATGCATGTTTCTCGCATTGTGATAAAACCTAGAGCCATCGAATTTTGAATGACGTAATCTCCACTGCGAATATGGGCATCTGGAAGCCCTAATTTTGAATTTGAAATTTGCTTTATTATCGATTTTATGTTTTGTAACATTTCAACGAATTTCTGATGAACAAACTAAATGATTTCAAAGCGAGCAATGGCAACACTGTACGAAAAAAAAAACATTTTTATCTCCAGCGCACGAGACTTACGGAAATTCTAAAGATATGTTCATTTTAAAATGATTTTGCGATATTGATTTTGAACTGAATTTTATGGTTTGAGTACGTAGTACATGATATTTAATAAAAAAAAGGTAGCACACGAAACGTTAAAAAAACGCGCCTTTGGACGTAATTTAAAATCTGAAATCTTTCAGATTTTTTTTTATTAAATTTATTTGATTCTTCTTTTCATATTCGAAATTTAGAGTCATTCCAAATAAAATTCACTCACATTTTATGATTTATTTTTAAAATTTGTATTTTGAAATAATTTTTTAAAATTTTTCTAAGAACATTTTGTGTTATAACCAAAAAAATTTTTCCATCATCTTAAAGTAGATGTAATTCTAAGCACACTTGCAAAAAGTTAGAGTTTTTTATTCAAAATATCCTAAGATATACGTGAATTTACATTTTGGCGCGTTTTGAAATTTGGCATATCTATTATAAGCAATAATAACGAAAATCTAATTTATGCACTTTTTAAAAATTATTTATTTATTATCTTAAGTATGAACGATGACTTTTTTTCCTCTCGTCGACAATGGGAAAAAGGTAAGGAAAATAAGTTGCTATAAATTAAGTAATTCGCTAAATGAATTATTTTTGGTGCAAACTGAAAAAAATACGCCAAGATAAATTTTTAAATTTCTCCATAAATTTCTCACAAAAAATTACAAAATTTAATATCTAGGCACAATTTGAGTCGCAGAGTCGAAATATGAGAAAAATATATATTTTTTCTTAGAAAAAGTCCGATTTTGTGTCAAAATACCTATGTTAGAAAAATGTTATATATAAATCTAATACATATCCTAAGTCGCGCTTTCGACCCATAAAAAACGCAATCTGAATTTTGTCAATCTTCCCAGAAGAACGGGAAATAAAGAACTGAGCCCCCCTTTTTTTTCCCGCAGTGTACAATGGCGCGTCCGTAATGGGCCTAAGAACACTGTTTTCCGCAGTTTGCAGCTTCTTCCTATAAGATTTACATGAGTGTACCTAGATCGGACAAGCATAACAGAGCATGAACCGCAAGATGGACTTATAAATGAGTAGTATGTTAACAGCAAACTTACATCTGTTTAAGGTTTTCTTTCTTCAGCGGCACACCAGTGGCCAAGTGGATAATATCGCTCAGTATTGAAAGCTCTACTCGGGCTCGATTCGAAACAAACGGGCTCAATGCATGGTTATACGAGCAATGCAAACGTTAGAAAGTTCTCCATTAAGGTATCTCTTCCCTTTGGAAGATAGTTCCCATGTGCTTTGCGGTATTCATATGACTTAACTTAATCTGCTCTTCTTTTCGTATCTAAAAAATTGTAGAGGTTACTACGAAACTATGATAGTCTTGCAAAATGTATTATAGTCGAATTAATAGAAATAAAACTCTAACATTTTCGGTTGCTTCAGTTCGATTATTTATCTTTAATTTAATAGGAAAGAAGGCAAAATATTTTCTTAAAAAATGCAATACATTGCTGTGATAGAGAACTACACAGAAAATATTATCCATCAAAAATTGCGCTGTAAGTTTCGTAATCGCAGTTACACATAATTCAAGGGAAGTTTGTAAATTTCATGTTTCAGAATAGGAGATTTTAAAAGAAAATTCTTCATTTCAGACACATAAAGTAGTATTTTGTGATGAAGCTCCAAAGTATTAATGATTTGATTCGAAAAGGATTTCTGCTTTATTCAGAACAATAAAAATGGTACTTAGCTTACGAATTTTATTTGTTCTAAAAAGTTTAATTAAAGAAAAGAAAGGTTATAATGTATATAAAAGGCATTTCCCTGCTCAAACAAGTCTGAGATATATATGTATACATTTCAAAATAACTTGTGGTTCTTCATGTTGATGAAGTTAACAAACAGACCAGGCGTATAATTTAGACTTCGGTTCATGTTTTAAACTCTGCAAGGGAGTTAACAGTATGGATACTTTCGTGATTTGTTGCATAGTAAAGCGAATACGAATTACGTTTCGCCAGACACAGCTATAAAAAGGCATACTACCATTTACGTCTATAACCTTAGCATTCTTTGGCATAATCCATTTAGCAAATGTATTAAAATAATTAAATAAATTTCGATTTTTAAGGTAATTTTTAGAAATGCAGTTCCTATTTTATGCAAACTTATGGAATGTGAACGATCTTAAAGCTGAAATAGCTCATCCGAATGAATAAACGTGGAATGGCATTATACGATAAGGCCCACCAGCGGCCTAGCGATAAAATCACTACACGCTGTTAGTTCTGTCCGAGGTTTAAATCCAGCGAACAGGCTGACTTCATGGGCGTTTTCGTGGTTTACTTCATATTATAACGTCTATACCAGCCAGTTTCTCTTAGAAAGTCCTCCACAAGGGTGTCGTTCCCCTTAGGCAGTTAGCTTTTGAGTGCTTTGCCATCTATATATATAAAGAAGAAAGTATGTTTGTGTGTTTGTTCACGATTAACTCAGTTACTACTATAGCGATCATCACCAAAATTTCTATAAATCTTTTCTGGGTTCTGGAAAAGGTCGACATTAATTTTTTTCCAAAAAAAAAAAAGTTAAAATCAGAGATATTAATTAAAAACTCTGAACACGCTAACTTTCCTCATTTTTCAACATTTCCTCATTGGCAACAGTCTAGCACTCTGGAGATAAACAAATCTGCTTTATTTCGAGAAGTGTTGCCACTATTCGCTTTCAAATTTTAGATTTTGTTAATAAAAGATTTTTAAGTTTTATAATGAAATAAAAATAGCATTTCCAAACATGAAATACATTATTGCAGATTCCAAATATTCATGGGAAGCCATTTCGGCTGCGTACGACTTTAATCAGCCGAGATATTACTTAAAAACTCCGAAAACACTAATTTTCGCACTCATTTTTCCGAATGGCAACAGTCTCGGTCGTTGAAAAAAAAAATGCTTTATTCCGAAAGTGTTGCGATTTCTCGCTTTCAAGTCTGTTAATCAAAAATTTGTAAATTTTACGAAATCTCCATCCATAAGGAAGAACATCTGTTTGTATATTTGTTTATTTGTTCACTTTATAGATTTCTGATCAATTATGATAATTTTTTTGCCACATTTAATCGGCAAAAATTGAATATAGTTGAAATATTAGATGGAACTTGAGATTTTACGACGATTTGGTTAGAAAGGCGAAAACCATTAAAAACTCCTTGCCATTGTTGCTGATACAATGACAGAGAATAAGTTTATTTTTCTGTGGAAACTTTTTATGTGGATTCCATATCGCACCAGACTGAAAAATGTATTTTTTGCATCTTTATTAGAGAAGGATTACAGCGATATCGTTCTCTCTGTTGTTATATGCATTATTGTCAATCCAACCTAACTGCCATCGGGTACTTCCGCTACTAATCAAATAAATCAAACCGATTTAAATGATAGACCTTAAGTTTTGTAATGTCATAACTGAGCTTTTCTTGAATTAGAGTGCTACAACCCTACTAGACAACTAGCGAATTTATCGCTGCTGGAAGAGACTTGTGAAGTTTTAAATAACCTTTCTATTAAACTTAAATTTAACAAAAAAAATGGCACTACTTGTGCTATAAATAAACCATCACATGTGGCGATGTAATTTCACCAGTAAGAGATACGCGGGTAAAAGTAGGCTAAAACCACACACACAATGAATTTAGCTGGGTCAAATAACTTTATCCGTCGCGTAAGTTTTAAACTGCGAGCTGATGCAAATCCCTCAAATTAAATATGCTTAAAGCTAATTCGCATTCTTGTGAGGAATACGAAAAGATGAAGTTAAAGAAAAGATCAAAATTGTAATAACTACTTCATTAACGTGCGAAGCTCACAGCGTCATGTCAAAAGTTATTTTTGCATACTTCAGTGTTATAAACACAAAATGAAGGAAACAAATAGTTAAATATTTATCATTTTATTTCTCGCCAATGATGAGCTCGTGATTATTATAATTTTGTGTACTATTTTTATTTCAGTTTTATTGCGTTAGCTACATCTAATAATGAATGCTTAACTGTAAGGACCATTCGTAGCTGAAATTACTTGCATAATAAAAAAAGCGCTGTAATCTTATTTTGTGTTCAGTACTGCGTATCCAGATAGGACTTGGTGAGGCAGCAGGGATTGGTTAAAAAAATGAATATTAAAAGAACTGACAATGCAGTGGCGTAAAAATTGATTTTATTTATTCATTTCAAGAGATCCTTAATCGTTCACGTGGAAAACTTTAGAAATGCACAGCCGTGAACGAATGCGTCGTTCCGTAATAATGATTCCCAAACACCCTTCGTATAGGTATCAGAAAAACTGCTATATGATAAGGCGTCTACGTCATTGACTCACACCCGTTTACTTTTCAATAGTAAACAGTGGATGTCCGTACGTCACTTTTGTTATTAGACCTGTCACCGAACATTAAAAGCCTCTTTTTGCACCCCATAAAGGAACTAGAGAGGAAAGAAAATACAAGCAAGTAAAAATTTCTAACAATACCTGCGTGACAAATAACTTCTTATACAAAAGATTTTGAGAAGACAGGAATTTTTTATGTATTTATTCCTCGGAACATTCATTTATTTACGGGTTTTTGTTTATTTCATCATTTTGAACGGAAAATGCCAGGATGTAAGGAAAAAAACGGGGAGAGGGGAGTGTCTTAAAAAGGAAAGAGCAACGGTGATAAGAAGCCAGTGTGTCCTTAGGACATGCCTTAACAAACGTGGTAACTTCTGGGTGGTTGAAAAGGGTAGAAAGAAATCTTTTTTATATTCTTTAGATTTTTTTTTCAAACCAAACAAAGATCGGATGAAGTAACATTTCCGTAAAGTTTTTTATTATTTATTATTGCACGGATTTTTCATGTTTTGAGAGCCCATGTGCAGCAGTTTTTCTTCAATCCGAAAGAGTTACTATGCGACAAAAGTGCAGTTTGCCGTTAAGGAGTGAAAATGGAACTTTCTT
This sequence comes from Stegodyphus mimosarum, assembly GCA_000611955.2. NCBI lineage: Eukaryota > Metazoa > Arthropoda > Arachnida > Araneae > Eresidae > Stegodyphus > Stegodyphus mimosarum. Next base: position 551,078 of record KK119558.1, read on the forward strand.
TTTAGAACTTGGTTTTTATTTCTTTTTGATTCGCTCTCAAGACTTTTGCACTTCTCCAGAAGTGTGTGTTGCACTGCTTTTTTATTTCTTTTTCCTTTCCCCCTTTTCTTCTCTGTACATGTTTTTAAAAGTTGGAGTATTTTTCCTGATTGAACTTTCCCCCACTGTAAGCGGTTTTTATTTCCCCTTTACTTTGTGAAGAATTAACAGATTTACGGGAATCCTTTCTTCAGGCTGCATTTGCAGTACAAGAAAAGCATCAAAAGAATTTGAGATCTCGACATACATACTGCATTTTTTATTCTGTCTTTACACAACAATTTCTAATGCTTTATATGCCCTTTGAATAATTACGCTGTATCAAAGTTTTTTTTCCTTTTATGTTAAAGGCAATTTATTTATCATAACCTTTTAGGAACTTAAAGAACTTAAATTTTCGGATGAGCCGAATTTCATTCAGTTTTTAAATTTATATATTTTGCTATTTTCATTAATGAATATGTTTAAATTTCGGCAATTTCTTCTATTTCTAAGTTAGAAAAGGTTGTGTCACAAATTTCGGAACGCACTTTGTTACATTTAATACTTTTTTCATATTTGTCAAAATTAACTAAATAGATGTTTAAAATTTCTCGTTTGAAAAATTTCTCTTGGCTTAGTTCGTTTTCTGCTAGGTACTGCAAACAGAAAATTTCTTTGACTGGAACCAACTTCATACTGATTTGATGTCTTGTAATCGTATTTCTGTAAAATATTACAGCAGAACCTTGTTTATTCGTAAGCTTAAGACAGCTGTGCTGATGAATAAGAGATCAGCCAGGTAGTACGCAATATTCTCACTACGACCACTAATTATCAAGCATTAACTAAATTAATGTGTTATTTATTCACATTAAAATGTTATAAACCGTTGTGCAAATTTTAAAATTTGAGCTATCTTTCTTCAATGTACCTAAAATAAGATTTTCGAAACAAACTAAAGAAAAAAAGAAAAGAAAGAAAGCATGGTTGAAAAAAAGAAACTCTTAAAAATTAAATGGAAAAGGAGAAATCGAAAACTGGTGTAAAGGAATGAAAAAAAGGGGGGGGACATTTAATTAATAAGAAGCAATTTTTTTAAAAAAACAAAACGCTTTAGCACTTTCAATTTTAAATTCAAACTAATGTACATTCTGTGTGAAGTCTGATGGCAGAAATAGAAGGTACAGAAAAGAATTAACATAAAAATAACGTATTAGCTAAAAGAACCCTTATTAATGTAACTTTTAATTTGAAATCATTTACAGTACTTACCATTGTGTTGTACATACTTGACATTAACTAGACAACGCATATTGCCTGGTGAACACTTCTAATGATCGAATTTTCTTTTCGAATAATGAAGATTAAACAGGGTGCGTGTGTGTGTGCATATATATTATTAGAAATGTTGACCAGGCAATATACGTTGTTTAGTTAATGTCAAATATGTATAACACAGTTGTAAGTACTGTTAACGATTTAAAATGAAAAGTTACATTAATAAGGTTACACTTCTCATTTATATACACTGGTGAAATAAATTAAGAGAATTTTCATATTTGATCTACGATCTCCAGAACTAGTGTACAGATTTTAATAAAATTTGGTGTGAACATAGGTGAATATAATACAAATAAAATAAACATTCAACAGTGATAATAAAGAGACATGTTCGTGTGTAACACTCATGGGAGTCTGAAGGTCTGAAACAGCGGTTGCAGAAGACACGAAAGAAATGGGTTAATAGGGGGTATGGTCTCCTCTTACAGCCATACAAGCCTCGCAGCGGTATGTCATATTGGAAATAAGGCAGTTTATCAGTGCCTGTGGCAACTGGTCCCACTCATTCATCAACTCTGTTTTCAGTTCCTGGAGGGTTCTAGAAGGGGCGTTGCGAGTTGCAATTGCCCTCCCCAGAACGTCCCAGACATGCTGTATAGGGTTGCGGTCTCGAGACTTGGCTGGCCAATTCATCCGGCGAATCACTCTCGAGAAATTCGTCGACCAGAAGGGCTTCATGTGGCCTCGCATTATTATCCGGTAAGATCAACTCACTGCACCCCCGAAAAGGCGCACATAGGGCTCCAAGATCTCATCCCTATAGCTCACACCAGTCACAGAGCCTCTGTCAAAGATGTGGAGAGGTGTGCGGCCATCCAACATGATGTCTCCCCCAGACCATTACACCGCCACCGCCATAATTGTTGATTTCGCGGACATTGGAGGGGTAGGTAGTGGGTCCCTAAGTCTCTCTCCACATGAAAGTACGGCGAGAATCGGTGTTTAGGCTGAAACGGGACTCGTCGGTGAACAGAACGGTCTCTGAGATGCTATAGCCCTTCTATTACGCCTGGCTAAAATGGACAAATAGCTATCTTCTCTGGCCGCTGAGACTCTTGGAAGACCTTGCCCAAGCTCTCTCTCGATGCATCCAGTATCCTGAAACAATTTCCATAGGTTACACAGGACGCTGGGCGTTAAATTAAACTCTCTGCATATCTGGACTTGCGACTGGCATGCCTCTAGCCTCCCCACAATTCGCCACACGTTGATAGTTACTCATTTTTACTGTTCCGATGTGAATTTAACCGATTGCTGCAAGATAACGCCAAGAAATTCGCCGAGATGTGCTAGCGAACGCAATTCGTCTTACCCTCCACGCGCTTATAAAGCCTGTTTTCCTGCTGGCTCCGCCTATACACACATGCAGGCTTACGTATTTGCCTTACAGGATTTGCAATTTTATCTAGAAGCAGTGGTTTTTCCTTCAGTTCAGTTTTTTTCATGCACTTCTATAAAATATGCAAATTCTCTTAATTTATTTCACCAGTATATATGAGAAGTGGAAAGCAGTTGTCTGCATCGCAAATCATGCATTTTCATTGTGGACATAACTTAGGTTCAAATAATACATTAGTTTAAACAAACTGAACTTAACTAAGAGCGTTTTCCCTTCCATCAAAATGAGATTCTCATGTAGTCATTTTTTATAAGTTATAAAATGAAGCAACTCCTTACTGACTGTGAAAACTTTAAAATTATCAGAGCAGATCTAAGTTAGGTCCGGAGACGTTTTTTAATTGCAGCGTCCGTGGCGAGAAAAGTGATGAATATCTGCTTCATCTTTGTTCTAAATTTGACAATGAAAGAAATAGCTTAAAACTGGCACTTAAAAATATTAATATCAGCTGGTCTTCAGCTTTTCATCAATTAATGTCTCAGAGAAGTGCCTTTAATTAGTTCTGTAAATTCACTGTAAATTACAGAAATCCTTCACAATTAGCTCAAAGGGCGTTATTCCAGAAGGGCTATCAATTTCGTTTTAATATTTTGTGCCGTTTCACTATAAACAGAGTTTCACTTTTCAAACTGTTGCCGCCAAATATTATCACCGTGTATTATATTTAAAGAAATACACAAAATAAAAATAAATAATGAAGAATCTGCATTAATGTATGTATGCTTCTCGCATTGTGATAAAACAATGGTACCTAGAGCCATCAAATTTTGAATAACGTACGTCTAAACTCGAATATGAGCATTTGAAGGCCCAAATTTGGAATTCTTTTATTATCTGTTTCATATTTTGTAAAACATTTATGAGTTTTTGATTAAGAAACTTAAGGATTTTAAAGCGAGCAATGGCAACGTTGTAAAAAAAAAATATCTCCAGCGCGAGAGACTGTTCATCGGAAATTCTAAAGATATACACTTTTAAAATTAATTTGTGATATTGCTACTGAATTGAATTTTATGGTGTAAGTACGAAGAACATGATATTTAATAAATAAAGGTAACACACTAAACGCTTAAAAAACCCTCTTTAGGCCTAATATAAAATTGGAAAAATTCAGATTTTTTTCAAATTTTGCCTTTACTGTTTATTATGTTATATTATGTTCCATACTTATTTCTCTAAGACCGATGTCATATTTCGTGGTACACGGGAATTGTTTGCTTTCAGAATTTAAAAAAGTAGCATTCTGTGCACTAATCTGTAGCATAATTAAGCTTATTTAGCGATACTACTGTACCTAGCGTTAATAATTATTCCAATTATATTACCAAAAGAAATACTTAACATTCTTTTCAAATTGCGTAACGAGTCAATGACATTTATTTTTTAACATACTTGCATAAACGATAAAAACATTTCAGTGCAGATACTATTTAAATCAGTTATAAAAAATTAAATGTATTTTAACTTTTAAAACGCAAAGTACTAGTAAAATAATTTTGTAAAAATGATGAACTCTCATCTTCAAAACTCCTCAACATAAAAATGTATAAAACAAAGGAAAAAACTTCCTGACATTTTTAAAGGTGTATTTTTAAATTTATTTTCCCACAAAGACACTGATTGAGCACTTAATGATTAATGGGTTATAAAGTTATGGTGATTATTATTTTGGAGTTAGTGTTGCGGGGAAAAACACAATATATCAGAGTCGTTAAAAAATAGCTTGTAAATGGCAGGTAAGATGTTATTCATCTTCAAGAGTAAACGATTGATAAAAGTGGCTTGGAAGTGAAAAAAAGAAGGAAGTTCTTAATTTTTTAAGTTCTTTTTCTATCACCGCTTCAATAACTAGAAGCTACTAATTACCATGGCTTATGATTCTTATGCTATTAATAAAATTCTTAAAGTGAAGACAGTTTTTTGAGTATAACAATAAACCAGTTATGCACGTAGACTTAATAAAGATAATCTGTAAAATGCAAGCTTCATAAGCTAAGCACTTTTGCTTTCGAGCTATGAGCTATTGAAATTTTTATCTCAAAAATCATTGACCGACTTACTATATCAGGGATAAGTATCATTACTATATCATTGATCAATGATAGTTAGTAATTAAGTGCAATTTACTGTTAATAAAAGGTACATTAATTTCTGTAAACTAAGAAGTATGCTGATTCACTTTTTTGGTCACATTATTTTATCAGTTAATAACGTTTGTCAAGACTGAGTGTTCGGTGCATATTCTTGGCGAACATATTCGTGAATTAAACTGAGTCCTGATCTTGAACAGGGAGCTGAATGCAGCTATGTTCTGTGGTAGAAAACTGTGGTTAAGTGGTAGAATAACTATACGTAAGAAGGATTTATAATCCTCTTTCATTAAACCACAATTATACACAGCCACTTCCCAACTCGGGAGGGATACAGAAAATGATGACCGCACTTAGGTCTTAAACTGAACAATTAAATTATTTAAACTAAAATTAAAATAGAAATTAAGTAGTCGTTGCTCACAGAGCTGTAAACGCGAGGTTGGGCTCTAAACTAAATGGTGCGTAGCAAGATTTAACTAATACTAACAGAGTTAGAATTACTTCAATAAGTAATAGCGTAACAGCGCTAAGGCATAGAATTTAAATACTAGCTGGTCAGGCGAACGTCGAACAGAGTAACAGTGGTCTGAGACTAAAAGATGTCTCACACGGAGAGGTTCCTACGTACCGTTTAAATATAAACTTGCTTCCACTTCAAATTAGCATAAAGCTGAAACGCGCGCTTATTCTAACGGGAAGTTGAAATAAGAACAGATAGAAAAAGGCAAATTAAAATAAAACTTTGTTTGTTTAACTAAAACCTCACACGTTAAACAAAATATTTAAGAACGTAATGAATATTTTAAATTTTTGCTTCTAATAAATACAATATTTCTTTGCATATTTCCCCTTTTCTTTACTTGATTGTCCGAAAATCGAGAGAAGAAAATTATGAGAATAATTTAATTTCCCAACAACACAGTTGCAGTTAGAACATAACAAATGAAATATAGTCCTTATAAACTACAGATAAAAATCACACTATTATTTCTTTTAAAGAAACTTACATTCTAATAAAAACGCGCACTATTAACATTACATTTAATAAGATATCTTCATTTCTGCTTCACGGAAATTGAATTTCGAACCTTCTTATTGTTGTCTCTGCTGCTTCTTAGGCTTCAAATCATACATAAGTAATTAGAGAAGAAAAATATACAACTGACTGCGAAATCACAGACTGAACAGCACTTAGTGTTGACTTCGTTGTGGTGGGTCGGCTAGCATCGAATTCAACAGTCAGAAGACCAGCGTGACTTTCGCAAGTAGTTTGCTTGACTTTCTCTTCTTTAGTAAGACAAAAACAAACACTACATACTCTTTAATGGACGAATCCATTTTAAAATTTAAGGGAGCTCGTTCACTGAACTCTCTGAGGAAGGGAAAAATTGCAAGAATATTTTTTAAATTTTCGGAACCTGGTGTTAAAACGCTAGGGGAAAAAGTTCGCGAGATCGAAAAGTACGAAGAGAAATACGGTATGTATAATACAAAATATATTTGAGTACTGAAAATTCTATAATTTTATGAAACTCAATTTAAATATAAAGCCATTGGTATGTTTATACAAATTAGTTTCCGATCGCATATGAATTATATACTAATTAATAAACATTACGCTTTGACAAAGCAGCATCCTAGTGTTTATAGTAGATTTTAGTTAAAACTTTGTTGATTACCAAGGCGTACAGGTACAGATTCCCTTTCGTCAGGAGCAAAACAATTCTGCAATGAAGGCTGTATTTTATTAAAAACATTTCTGTCGGTCGAAACTTCTCTCTTCTTAACGGAATATTTTGGCTCCTGACGAATAGGGAAGTATACTATTCGGCTTCGAAATGAATGGAATTTAAATAAAATCTACCCGAAGCAAAAAGTTGCTGCTTTGCCAATTTTAAGTTTTATTTTGGAATATTTCTCTTCTCTCTTGATCTTTAATTTATTTCAAGATTCCCTAAAAGCATTTCTTTCTAATTTATATAATTTCTCATAACTGATATTAACCTAAATATTTCAAGTTTTTAAATAAAAGAAAGTCGTTATTCTATTGAATGAAAGGTTATCAGCGTACCAGTGTTACTCAACATAAAATATTCAGTGTGATAAAAAAGGAGTTTTTTCCCTTTTTCTTTTCTTTTTCTTCTTTTTTCGTTTCCCCCTCTCATTTCCTTTCCCTCACCCAAACACATATATCAGCAGTACTTTGCAGGAAAATCTATTTACGTATCTTTTGTAAAGAAATATCTTGATGAAAAGTATGCTATTATTCATTACTGGTTAAAACTGAGTAATAATTAACAACATTTGATTTTCAAAAAGAAAAATAACAGTAACTCTTAATTATTAATATGTGCAACATATACATACATTGCAATTCTATTTTTTAAAAATGTAATTTTAGCAATTTTTCTAGACATGACATCTGTACGTAAGGACAGAATTAAAAAGTATTTTCCCACAAAAAATTATAAAACTCATTTAAAATGGATTGTGAAGAGATTTTTTTCTCGGCGTCTGTGCTTACGTAAGTACGTACGTACGTATGTATGTATGTATCTGGCATAACGTAAAAACGAGTAGCCTCAGAACATTGAATTTTGTATGTAGGACTGCTATAACATACAGTTGTGTACTCCCATTTGGGTTGCAATCGGCCGCACCAAAGGTATATAAATATATATACGTGTGCACACATACTTCAGTGAGCTCAGTTTCTTTATTCTTATATGATTGTAAATTGTGCATTTTTTGGTTAAAAATGATTGAATTATGTTATTCTTATCTTCCTGTTAAGGTTTTTATGCCTTTAGTTATCCTGCATATCATAGTTGTAGAATTATCAGCAATTTAAAAGTTGTTTAAGTACGGCTAAGCCTAATTATTTTGGCCATAGCGGCCATATTTGTTTACATTTGAAGCTTAGCAGAATAGTGGATTTGTTGCCAATCTAGAGAAAGTAAGCTTCTTAACAACAAAGGTAAAGCCTTCTTTTGTTATTGCGAATTAAATCATGCTTAATCCATTTTGAAATTTATTCGAGGAAATATGTGTAAGATTTACTTCGTAATTTTTAATGTAGATATTCTGAGTTTTTATGTATTTTTGCCTTCTCGCGAAGTGAGAACCGAATTAATTGAATGAGAAATACTAAATCGTCTATGAAAATACTTTTTATTTTTTTGGTTTAATTTCTTTTATACATCGTTTTCGTTATATTATAGTATTTGAAAAGCACACGTGGCAACGAGTAGATAATTCTTCAGATGATATACGCAGCATTTGTGCATTCTGAGTAATAAAATGAATGAGATGTAACGCTGTCTAGCGCCAGAGTGTAGCTATGGTAAACAAATGTAACGCGTTCTAAAGAGTGCATTTATTCTGTTGTGGTTTATGCACTATCGACGAAGTTGATTTAATTCAAGCCAATAATTATAAATGAAATGCAAAATGCGTATAATTTAATATTCCGTGCAAGGAAGTCTCGTGGTGCACACATCAGATTTTTTTTATGGGTAATATGTAATTGAGATTAAAAAACAGAAAATAAAATGCAATTAAAAATGATTTTATAGTATAAGTTTTTATGCAGAATAGGTATGATAATTAATGTACTTAAAGGAAAACAACAATTTGTATACATTAATGGAAATAATAAATTATTTATTTCTATTTTCAGCATTGAAATAAATTTTATATTGCCAGAAATAAAATCGTGGTTTGCCCATGTTAAATTAGAAATGATAGTGATATTTGGCATTAATATAAAGATAACATATATGACATTATTTAATTGCTTTTGCCACTAAATTAAATTATTACATTTCCTTAATTAAGGGCTCCATTCTTTTATTACTAGCGATGTAATATTGTAGAAGAATTCTGTAAATAGAATTATTTATCCAAATATTCTCAAATATACTCTATAAATTATTTTTTTCCTTTTAGTGACTTACCTTATCCCTTTTAGATAAACGCTTAGTGTATAACAAACATTTTTGTAATTGTATTTTATTTAATTGTGTTTATTTAATTGTATTTTTTACACCTTCTCTGCAAGTCAGAAATTTAATTGGAAGGTTAAAAAAGAACCCCTTTTCTGGGAAGCATCTTTTAATTTTCTACTGTGTCTAATCCTCTTTTTCGTGTTATCTCGTCAAGGAAAAGCGAAGGAATTGATGCCAGTTGTAAAGAGACTATTCAGCAGCTCTTTATAAAATGGTAGGGAGTTTCTATAGTATGTGTCATAACTTTGTCTTGCTTCAGAAGAAAGGCAATTGACTCGAAACTATTCGATAGTCAAACGGTTCAGCTTGATGTCCGTGTTGTTTGTTGGTTTTTCGTAATTTTCTCCATGAACTGAATCTTCTCGGAAAATCCCCACTGGTAAATCTGACGATCTAACTTTGATCATTCGGATTGATGCTAACGATTGACGGTTTTGGCGATTAAAGTTCTTTCGATGGGTCGTTGTAAGAATGTGAACCACTGAAATCCAAATGGCTTCGAATTCCTTAGCTACGCTCTGTTGATTGTAGCCATTTATCTTCAGAGAGACATTATCTTCTGTTTCCGATTTGCTAGGAGTTCTCTTTCTTAACCAGCGCTGTACTTAGTGACATTAGCAGGGTTAACCATTTGTCTCCTCTAACGTATCCACTCGGAGAATATGAAAGATAATCTTTCACTTCTGAGTATTTTTCATAGAGATGTGTCTAATGCTGAATACATTTATCATCTCCCATTGTCTAATTTTTCTATAGATGTACTGTCCTGAAATAATCGTTAAAGAACAGTAGGTTTATTTATAATGATATAAAACAATGAAAAATATTTTTATTAATACTTTTATTAATTGATAGAATTTTTATTTCAGATATCATCCATTACAACTTGGGAGTTTGAAGTTCAACCGGTAAATAAATAAATGGCAACAGAGTGTTTTATAAACATTTATTTAGTTCTCTCAAGGTGTTTCAATTTTGTCATCGATTTCTAACCTACTTCTTGATAAGTTTCGTGTTAAAATTTTGAAGACAAATTATTGGTCGATGACAATGCTATGAGATTAAGGTCGATTTTTGGCACATATCTTCGTTTAATGAACGAACTAAACACACCAGAATTTTATTGTTTGCATGTTTTTGTTTGAATTTTGTTGCTTTTTGTTTGCACAGGGTAAAAGAATATTTTCCATGAAAGTTATATTAAAACTGTAAAGTAGTTTCTGAAACTTTGGCAAATATTTTAAAATAAATCCATCCAGTATTTGATGTTTATGATTTTTAAATTTCAACATCTATAAAGTTTTGATATTTTCACAAATTATAAAACAAACTTCTCGTCCTCCTTTGAAGCAAGAATGATTAAGAAATATTAGTTTATGGATTTTCCATAATTTTCTAATGTGTGCAGGCTGAAGCAGACTGTGTTGCAGGCTAAAGCAGACTGTAAAAAAAAAATTCTTGCTGAAAAATTCGTTTTGAATTTGCCTTCTGATATAAACATTTTGATGCAGTTTGTAAATAGAATTATTAAGTTTATAATTCCTATAAAACTTTATGATACATTATTAATTTAATGTATCAAAAATTAAATAATGTATCAAAAAAACGGATATTATAATTAATGCAGTAAAATCCTTTTACTGCATTAATTATAATATCCGTTGTAAATAAAAGCTTATTCTATAAATCTTTTTTTTATTGCATTTCTAAAGAAGTCAAACGTTACATTAGAAAGCGAAATATAAAGTGAACTTTCATTACATATATTGGATTTCTCCTTTTATCTTCACATATTAGAAATAAACTCATCCAGGGATAATTTTCTGTTGCCAGATCATTTTACACATATGGTAAATAGACAATAGTAACACACTTTTTTTTATTTTAAATCATCGTATAACTAATAGTACGAAATTGCAGTCAAACTCTATTGCGAAATCGGCTTACAACGAATCTCTGGACATAAAGAAGAGCTTTTTGCTCTCATTAAATTCCTATATGCTTAGTGTTATTTTATACAGCTATAGCGAATATTATTTCATACGGCTGTATTAATGCTTTCAAATATAAACAAATCGGATATAATGAACTTTGTGGACATTCTGGTCTGAAAAATATTTGTATGTTTTAAAACTTTTGTACAGAATTTCTGCAACTTTGAACTGCAAAATTAATAACACACAATTCCACCTGTTTAAGCTATTAGAATAACGATAAGCACCTTTAGATTACAGTTTTTTTTTTTTTTTTTTTTAATTTTTAGCCCCGTCGTTCTCTGTATTCTGAACAAAAATAAATAGAGAGCCAGGTGTAGCACTTAGTTCTTTAAGCCATCATTTGCGCTACATAACGTTTCGTATAAAATTATTAATTTATAATGAAACTGAAACACAACGAAAAAGATAGTTAGAAGTTATATGTAATAATAATTGTAATTAACTTCTAATATATTTTCATTAAATATAATATTAGCATCCTTTGGGATATGTGACAATACAAATCAATCTTTCTGTGGAATTCATTAATTAAATTTTATATTAATTCATGATATGGTCCATTTTGACTTCCTTGCACGGAGTACTGTAATTATGAAAAATGTCTGGTATCACATTTTAAAGGAAAAGTCCATCTTGACAGTTCTCAAATCCATTTGGTATAATTTCTTGTTTGACGTTCACGAATGAACGGAATAAAAGATGCTTTTTCCAAAACGGATTGTAAAATGGACTTTTTCGCGATGCCTGTTACTCACCTATGTAGATATGTATGTATTTCGTATAACTCAAAAACGGTTAGCCGTAGAAAGTTAAACTTTTGTATGTGGAATAGCTATAAGATCTATTTGTGTACCTATTACACAGTCCAGTCACATTGATGTGACCACCACGTACTTTCCATGTCAGAGTTAAATAACCAATCACAGAAGGCAGGTGGCAGCACAGTGCAGTTGAGCGTATATAAAGGGTGTGTGAGGGCTTCGGAAAACATTTCAATCGTTGGCGTAATGCAGAAACGAAGCGATTTATCCGACTTCCAAAAGGGCATGATCATTGGCTTTCGGGCCAAGGGTGGAAGCATTTCCGAAACGGCTGAGTTTGTGAACTGTTCGCGTGCCGCCGTGGTAAAAGTGTACCGTGCATGGCAAAATGGGACTGTCCAAAATCAGCGACGTGGCAAATGTGGTGCACCACGGGCCATAGATGACAGAGGCGAACGACGGTTGCGGAGATGCGATCGGGCAGATAGACGGGCTACCGTTGAGCAACTGACCACCAAAATGAACCAAGGGGATGCCAAAAGTGTCTCCCAAAGTATTATTCAGCGAACATTGCTGCGTCTGGGCCTCCGAAGCAGACGCCTGGTTCGTGCACCTATGCTGACTGCTGTTCATCGACGGCGAAGGCTAGAATTTGCACGCCAGTACAGCAGCTGGACGTCCACTGAGTGGCGACAGGTTGCGTTTTCGGATGAATCGCGTTTTATGCTCCATCGGACAGATGGACGTTGGCGTATAAGGCGTGAAACCTCTGAAAGGAACCACCCTGCAACCATTGCCGGAACGGTCCAAGCTGGAGGCGGGAGCATTATGGTCTGGGGAATGTTTTCCTGGCATTCTCTAGGTTCACTGATCATTGTGGAAGGCACAATGGATCAATACAAGTACGCATCTGTCCTTGCGGACCATGTTCACCCCTACATGCGCATTGTTTTTCCTCAGGATGATGGCATCTTCCAGCAGGACAATGCGAGGTGCCATACAGCTGCCAGTGTACGTGCGTGGTTCGAAGAGCACCAGGATGAGTTTACCGTCCTCCCCTGGCCAGCAAACTCACCTGACTTAAACCCAATCGAGCATCTGTGGGACCATCTCGATCGAGTTGTTCGCGCCATGGATCCTCAACCGCGTAATCTAGCGCAGCTGGCCACGGCATTAGAGTCGGCATGGCTCAACATCCCAGAGAACACCTTCAGGGACCTATGTGACTCTCTTCCTGCACGTCTCGCAGCAGTCCGCTCTGCGAAAGGTGGTTATTCTGGCTTTTGACAGAGGGTCACATTAATGTGACTGGACTGTGTATTTTTATTGCTATCGGTAGTACTAAAAGTACATGTATATGCGTATATATATACACCCAACCATCTTACCCCTCTTAAAAGTCCTTCCCCGTCCTCTATTTTCGCAATAGTTGGTCATTGTCATATACTTCCAATTACAGAAGTGTATTAAATCACAAAAATATACAGCGGTCAGGGTACTTGCGTTGTCTGGAACAGTTTGCAAACTGAATTAATGCCCTTTTAATTTTTAATTATATTTTATGTCATCTGATTCGTTATAGTTGAAGGCGATATCAGAGGAACTATAAGATCATTGGTCTGTCGGCCCGCAGAATTCGAGAGGTTTTGATGACAGACACAGTGCAGATCGCTAAAATCCCCTGACACTAATTGCGAAGTTATAACCCTTGCAGTGTTGCCAGAAATGTTTCAACTAAAGTAGCAAAACAAGATTAAAAAATTCGCAAATGACATCAGAGGTCAAAGTGATTTTTTGTGACGTCTTAGTTACGCAAGCTCACATGACCTCTGACTTCATCACAAATGTATTGTCTATTGGTTCCGTAAGTTAAGACTATAATCGATGCTCAGTCGTTTTAATTACGTATTTTACTTATACAAAAATTTTGAAACTATATTGCTTATTTTCAATTGTTTAAATATCCACTTCTTTTTTAATTAATTCTCATTTAATTTATGTTTCTATTTTAAATTAATTTGTGCATATCCATTTTTAAGAGATTCCTCACGTTTAGACTGTTAGAGCTTTTATACTAAATTTTATGAGTTGGAGGTTATTATTTTTAATTCTTTTTTTTTTCCTGCTTAATTGTGAACAATTTGATTGAAGAATACTTTTCAGTGAGTTTTTCGTTCTGTATGGTGGATCTGTTTGATTCTGATTACTTAAAAAAGCCTTGTTCTTTCGCTGTTTAATTTATTTCTGTTGCTATTTAGGAAAATGCTGTTGCTTTGATTTTTGACTCATTTCCATTGCTTATTTCTTAGCAATCAGGGTAATGAATTTCATTTCTTTCTCTGTTCGGTTACCCAGTATATGGTGCGCAAGCTCCAAGTTCTTTTGTTCGATTTCGTTATCACCATAGAACTGGAGAGGGGGGGGGGTTAAACTGACAAAACACACGGGGGAAGAGGGGAGAAGGTGAGGGACCCGGAAACAGTTTCTTCTTTCTTTCCCACTGTTTTCCTCCACAGTTTCCTCTACCCCTTCTCGTTATACCGGCGTCGGGCTGTGCAACCTTGGAAAGTAAAGCCCACATGTAAACAAGATTGCTAAATGCCATCTTCTATTTAAGCGTAAATAAACTGTTTTTTAATCTAAATTATTTTTAACTGATACGTTATTTTAACGTAAAAGCATTTTACGATACATTAAAAAAATCTTTGAAGTCGCAAAGTTTAGCATAAGAAAATGATGGAAGTCGCAAAATCGCAAATACTAAAATTTTAGTAACACAAGTTTGTCTAAAGTCGCGAATTTGCCAAAAATGCACGATCTGGCAACAGTGAACCCTCGTAAGATCAGGTGGCGGCATTACTGAACAAGTTATTGCTCCTGCAATGTGAGAGCATGTTGTCTCACATTTTATAACGCTTCGAAGATTTTGATTTTCAAGGAGACCATGCACTTGAAATTCATATCATTGTGTGACACCCCGAATTTGTTTTACAAGCCTAAAACGTCTGCAGTTTTGTTGTTTTAATGATGATTCGCTGATTTATAAATGTTTGAACTGTAATTAATTATATCACAGGTTATATAAATTCTACGCATCTTGCAAAGACTGCTTCCTCAAGGAATATTCTGTTGGATACTGTTTATTATTTACTTCACTTAAGAGAAAAACTGTGAAATTCTAAAGACCTAAACCTTCCGTCAAGAATTGAAGCTGTGACAAGGCTAAAAATTCTCAGCGTCCTAACCTTTTACATATTTCTTATCTTCAAGCAATGTGCTGAACGATTCCATGTTTATGAAGAAGTCTAGACGTGTATTATAACATAGTAATTACCTTACGCATTTTAGCTTCAATGAAACAGCTTCATTTAACATTTAAGAGAATCCATAAATTTAGACATGTATTCCTCCCCCAGCATTTTAGTGCTAGTTTCTAAAATTAAAAAAAAAAGTATTCTTGTAAATTCTCCTTCCTCTATTGTAGATAATTATTCCCTTCCAGGACTAGTTAGTTGTTAAATTTTATTGCCCTGATTGCTTTTATTTTTATTATTATTTTTAGTCAGT
Source organism: Stegodyphus mimosarum (assembly GCA_000611955.2). Classification (NCBI taxonomy): domain Eukaryota; kingdom Metazoa; phylum Arthropoda; class Arachnida; order Araneae; family Eresidae; genus Stegodyphus; species Stegodyphus mimosarum. The sequence goes on from KK119558.1 coordinate 566,264, forward strand.
TCGTATCTGCATTTTTGTGTTAGCGTTTCATCCATTTTACATTGCCTTGCCTTTATTACTTTAAACACATATTGTGCATATTCTTCGTTAAGCTACCATGACATGGCAGGTTCTTTTCACATTTAAGAAACTTTCCAAGCATACGATTACATCTTATTCCTTTTAATTTACGTTCCAGCTCATTGAAACTTTATCTACTGCTGATATTTCGAAATCTGAGCTTTCTGTTCGCTCTCCTTCTCTTTCATTTTTTTATATCTCTCTTGGGAATGTGATCAAGACTCATTCATTCATGTGAAATGCCCATGGTAGTTTACATGGTAACTGAGCGTGCAAGGTCTCAGGCTCATTTACAGTCAGATATTCATCAGATATTGGCTCAATATCCATTAGATATTGTAATTTAATGTTACTTTGTATTCTTATTGGAATGCAGGTGAAAGAAAAATATTCTGACAGTTACCAGTAGCTTATTTATGGCTACTTTTCCTCTATTATGCTCTTGTTCTAATTGCGTTTTCTGAAATTCAGTTATTCGCATAATTTTCCCCTTTTGATATTCGGACGATAAAATTAGATTAAAAAGGGGGATTTGAAATCACAGAGTTTAAGAGTCATGCAAAGCAAACTTTGTAATTTCAATTTCATAAAGCAAGCAATATAAGATTTTAATAAAAAAAATTATTCAGGTTTGATATATTTTGATATGTAAAAACAGAATTCAATGACATTTCGTGTTGTGTGCAAACAAAGAGAAAGTTTGAAATATTTTCTTATACCTAAAGAAAACGTTCTACCAAACAAACAAAATTTAAACTTCATGTCTAAAGGTATAAAAGAAAAAGAATCTGCAAATATGTTATCTTTCCCGAATATGTTGTCAAAAACAAGTTGCATATTTTTCAGTTCTGAAGAGAGAACTCAGAAAGAAACATTTTCACATTCATTCCTGTTCCTGGATATTCTGCCAAAGACATTTTTACAAGTTTTTCATTCAAATGACGTTTCAGAGCTTTGAAACCTGTCAGCAGTATGCTGTATAAGTTACTAAAAATTGTTTTGCAAGATGTCTCATAGTACAGAAGACGTCAGCGGTTTTATCCAATTTGCATTGAAATTCAAAAATGTCGAGAAGAGTATGCTTTTAGAAAAATATGGCCATTTGTATGTATAACAAGAGAAAAGGTAAGGAAATCTGTTATAACACACCTAACGGAATTGTGTTATGACAAATTTTGAATAATTATTGCTTTCATTATCGCAGTAAAATTCGCACAGTAAAAAATACTTGGATGTCTTAATTTATCAAATTTTAGAACTAGATAATAAGTTATGCCTGCGTATTGCCAACAATAACCAAATGATGAAGACAGATAATTAGTTACTTACCCTTTTGCGTAGTGCAAAGAAACTGATAGCATTCACATGTGAATCAATTCTTATTTTCTAGTAGTAATTGTAGAAAATATTACTCATTAAGAGAGAGAAAAGGGGAGCTGCCTGTTAACTACATATCTCACAAAAACGTTCTGCAAGTTCATCACTCTGAATCGTAATACAGTAAACAAATAGGTATCTAGACGCATCCTCGCAAACAATTAACTTTCCAGTACTTGAGGAATTTCAAGTAGAATTTAACAGGGACGAATAATAACCAAATATTGCTTTTGCTATATCGCTCTGCCCAGTGAAATGAAAATCAATCTTCTGCGTTATGTCTCGATGTAAAGACAAAGCGAAGCAAAATACGTACTTCTCTCATGCTTCAAGACTCGTGGAAAGTTTACCTTCCATGGTAATATTTCAAATAGCAAACTGCAGCTTCATGAAGGCTGGCTTGTAGATGATGTCAATTTTTTGACATCTTACAACTCCTTTACATTAGAAAAGGATACTGTTGCGAAAAATTCGGCGGTTGCGCCTGTATGTAAGCTTTCCGGCATAGCACTAGGGTTGCCATAAAATAGTGTATGGTAGGGTTGCCAGATTAGCAACTTTATCGCCCATTTGGTGACCAAATAGGCGATATCCCATGGTCCAATCGGGAAGCTTGTAGAATAATTTCCTGTCGAGATATTTCTCGAAACCTGTGGAACCTAATATCTATATAAACTCTTGCGTTTCTGAGAGCCAGTAGTGTGATTAAGTAGTGTGATTAGTTGTGAGAATAACTGCTTACTGTGAGTGCTAAGCTACGCGAGAGTTTCGTGAACGGAAAGCGATCAAGATAGTGCTTTGCCGTGAAGCTACCTTTACAGTATAGCTTGACAGTGTATTGGTGATTGTTCCACGGTGTTTATTTTAAGTTTAGTGTTGCCGTGAAGCTAACTTTACAGTTACATCCTGAAGCTGTGTTACTGATTGTTTCAGCGTATTTATTGTAGATTTTCGACGCTTGTAAAGGT
>KK119560.1:13669-51595 GCA_000611955.2 Stegodyphus mimosarum
GAACAAAATTAAAGAGGGCAAATAATTAATATGGATGAAGTGTCTGTTACTTTTGACTGTCCTCTGAGCAGAAATGTTCATTCAATAGGTGAAAAAACTATTTTAGTATTAACAACCAGGAATGAAAAGACTTCTTGTGTTTTGGGTTGTGCTGCCAATGGAGAGAAGTTAACCCCTTTGATAATTTTCAAATGAAAAACAATTCCGAAAGGAAACTTCCCTAAAGGAGTTATTATTTGCACCAATGAAAAAGATGGATGTGTGAAGAAGTGATGTTGTTTTGGCCGAGAGAAATTTATCGAAAAAGGAAAGGTTGCCTTTTCTAACCCTGCGGACTCATCATTCTGGATTTAGTGCTATCCCATTTAGCGGATACGGTATGATCCAAAGCATAAAAACTTAGCACCGATGTCTCAGTCATACCAGGTGGGCTTACAAAATTTTACAGCCACTAGATCTCACTATCAACAGAATTTTCAAGCATGAGCTACAAAAGCAGTGGGAGGAATGGATGCAAAACGGACTCTATTCCTTCACAAATTCCGGATGAATAAGAAAAGCTTCATATGATGAGGCCGCCTTATGGGTCGATAAAGCATAGCAATCAGTCTGAGCTGATATGATTGTATCAGCTTTCATCAAATCAGAAATCCTCAAAAAAGAAAATGAGAGTGAAGATAGCGACATTACGACAAGGCTGCCTTATGGGTCGATAGAGCATGGCAGTCAGTCTCAGCTGATATGATCGTATCAGTTTTCATTAAATCGGAAATCATCAAAAAAGAAAATAAGCGTGAATATAGTGACATTGAAAGAAGTAATTTATAACAGAATGATGAAATTTATTTAATTCTGACATTTGATGAGGTCGATTTTAATGGTTTTGTATAAATAAATGTGGTTTAATTTAATTAAAAATTCTGCTTATTTATCTAATTTACATATTCTTTTTCATAATATAGTAATAAACAAAGTTTACAGAAATAATATCTATTAGAAATCATTAGAGTTCGTTTTTGGCAAGTTCAAGGTAAAATGTTCCTTCCTTATTTGCTTATATATTACTGATTATATTTATGTTGTAAATGTTATAAAATGTTATCAATGATGATCAAATCCACATGGCAGGGAATTAACTGAATAAATGAATATTAAGTGGCATGTTTCGGAATGCTTTGCTGCAGCGTATATGGCTTATCCAATAAACTTTCATTTTTTTTAGTCAGTTATCATGTGTGTGGCATATACACCAGGGCGGCTTATCTACCCGAAATTATAGTACTTTCTGATTACCTGCACCCCAGTAAAAAGTTAAGAACTTGTTTGAGACTTTTTGGGAATGGCAACTAATTTTTGGCCAAGCTAATAGGTGAAAGACATTTTCATAACGGTGACACATTAGGAATTCATTTATAAGAGCAATCAATAAAATTAAAACGTAAAAAACATCAGTAATAAAACATTTACCTTTTTCAAGAAAATTTTCTTTGTGCAATTGTTCTTATGTACACAGTAATCTGATTTTGCCTATATAATATATATCACTAGAAAATTAAACAAATTTTGGAACTTCCATAGTGCACACTGGCCAAAACAGATATGTGCTGCAGGTATACTACTAGGATTGCCACATAAATATTTTTGACAACATACTGCTTTGAATTGTTAATACTTGTTTGTGACTCTTCAGGTGGGAGGAAAAATTAGAAAGTTAAAAAAAAAAAAAAAAAAAAAAAAAAAAAAAAAAAAAAAAAAAAAAACTTATACATACTTTGACCTTTCCTTCATTGTCACAATAAGGAAATAATCATATTAATTTTATTAAAGACTTTCCAGATATATATATCGAACTAACTATACATATCTAGTTAGTTTGATTTTCACATTCTTTTTATCCTACAAAGAAAGAATTTTTTAGAGATGTATGATTCTGCTGATATTTTGGCAATGCGCCAAGAACATTACAGCAAAGAAATAAGGAACTGCTATAAAAAAATTTTCAAAAAATTTCTTCTAAGAATGTTTATTATTGTCTATTCAGACTACACATAAAAACATCAAATTTAAAATATTTATACTTGCATAATGAATATGACACAGCAGAAAATATTACAAAATGCTAAGCTTCTAAAAAATATTAACCTGCTCCCCCCAAAAAAATTAAGTTGACATTCATGATTTTGTTATTACCATAATGGAAGAATGTGTTGAAGCAAATTTAGGCTTTGTTTTATTACAGTTTACACTACACTTGCATTACATTACTCTAATTAAAATCTGCATTAATTGTTTGGCACATATGGAACAAAGATGCTGATAAAACTACCACTGGAATATTGAACACAGAAATCAATTTTTGTAGATTCATTGTACATGATCTGGTTTCAGACAAACATATGTAGACCTAGTGGAAGACATTTGCTAGATTATGTCGTCAACAATAAATCTGACGGCCACAATGCAATGGTCCGAGACTGCTTTTCCTGGTCCGACTTGATACTTGTTTTAATTGATGTATTAGATGCACCTTACATATACAAAGAGAATTTTGATACTCTTGCAACAGGCGACTTATTGGGTCATATCTGTAATAACATATAACCTACTCTATATTTGCCTTTGACAAGTGCATAAATCATGCAATATACCTGACTGACAGTAAATCATCAGACAGATTTTGCTGATCTTCCTGTGGTGCCAACACTCAGACAGTAGAATGTATATGGCATCATCTTAAAAAATCACCATATGGAATACAAGAGAACAATACTCGATGCTATCCCATCACCTTGTTGAATTGTGATGCCAATCTGTCAACAATGGGGTACAAATTTCTGGCCATGTTGAGAAACATCTGGGAAATCTTTGTATGGATGAGAAACAGGGATGCCTGTCAGTTTTGTTTCATAATAGGAATGCTTCGATTAAAAGATGTCAAATAGGATTACTTTTTTAATGTCTTTAGTGATGACCATCAATAGATATGATAGATCCTCTTCCATACAACAACAGCACATTTTTTGTTAATATAGTATAATTTAACACGGTAATCTGGGTATTTAGTAAAATTACACACGTATAAATTTCTTTGTATTTTTTCTTTATTTATGTATATGCTTTTGGTGTGGTTAAGTAAGCTAATGCTATACTTTATTTAGTTCTGATCATGGTTCACGGGCATTAGGTCACCTGTTGTGAGAATACATGATTTTTGATACTCCTTATTTAATTTTTAAATTCCTCATCATGCTAAGTGACAAGCAGAAATGATTTCTGGTGGCAATGTTTCTGAACTTAGTGGAGAACCTACCATGAAATTTAAATGAGGTAATAACAGTAAAGGAAGATTAAACATCTTCTCAGTAATTTGGCTACTGCTTTTAGAGCTTATAGTGACTGGTGATTTATGGCTACATACTGCATAATTAAAACAAGAACTGCATTAATGTTTTCATTTAAATGAAAACATTAATGCAAGTCAATGCATTTTAAGTTACAGAAAATTTCAAATAAATAAATTTACTCTTTTAATTGAAGAATTCCTTGCATGTATTTCTTCCACAACTCGTGGACAGGAATAAAAGTCGAAAACCTAAAAAGAATAAAAATATTATTTTTTATGTACACATTAAATACAACAATAAAAGTATACATAATTAAAAAATTTTAGAAAATAAGCACAACTTTTTCCAATACTTTTTGATTATCTGCACTTTCCAATGAAAAGCCATGAAAAAGTAATCACAAGACAACATAGTAAGTCGCTAAAATAGTTGTGACAATACAGATCACCAAAACATATTTCTGTGGCAATCTCAGTTTGCATGCAGCACACATCTGTTTCAAGTATACGTGAATGTGCCCTTCTGAAACTCAACTTTCATTTTTCATTAGCATTTCTTTTTTCATCGAGTATGCCTGTTTTTCATGTAATGAACCATAATAGAACTGCGGAATTTGCCAGCTGATGAAAAACAGCATTGTATTTCTGAAGAAATATGGCACTTCTTAAATGACCAAATTTTACGGAAATGCAGTGTGAAAAATTGGAAGCGAAATGTTAGAATGTGGGTCAGAAACTGGTTTATAGCCTTATCTCCTTTACAACAGCTTTATTTATTAATGGCTGAACTGTGATGCTTTCTGCAATTCACACATTTTTCTCAAAAACAGACTGTTTGGTACACAAAGAGGGAGGGAAGGAATTACAGAAAAATTTCTCAAAAAAGTAACCAATTCGATTCATTACCAATGTTTCTTGCTTAATTTTACAAGCCACATGTAGAGACAGCCACCTAATAGTTATTATTAAGAAAAATATGCATATTATAATGATTTTAATGAAACCAGCTAAAGTAAATTCAGCTACTAATTAACAAGAGATCAAAAATAGCATTTATCACTTTCAAATCGCTTAATGAATTGATCCATAATAGACACATTAAATCTGAAAGAAAAGTTTGAAATCTTATGCTGTTTAATGGCACACTGGCACATAGAATACAAAAATATATTACTTCAGGCAGTGGCAATACTTTTTTTAAATTGCCAAGTTTCTTAATTTAAATTTGAAACATTAGCTTAATACAGTTTGTTGAGTGGCAACAATTGGCTCTTAAATCACTGCGTTTCTTAATCAAAATTTTATGAAGTTCACACAAATATGAAATAATTAAAAAACACTCAAAATTCAGGCTTCGAGATGCCCATATCTGAATGGAAGATTACATTGTAATTCAAAATCTGGTGGCTTTAGGTGCCATTATGTTTTCTCACAATGCAAGGAATATACAGATTTTCCATTATTTAATGACTCAGAATGATTGGTTATTCTTTTATAGAATTTTCAGTAAACTGCCATTTTGAAATTGGTTTGGCTAAGTTAATCGCCTTTGTTCCATTAGCCCAGTGAGTTGGCAATGAATTTACAACTTTTCAGTGGGGGGGGGGAAGGTACAGATAATCAGAAAGCAGATAAAAATTTATTCCAACTTTTCCTTTTCTATTCCAAGCAAATTAAAACTATTTAGGAACAAGAATAATTAATTCATATATTTTAAATTCAAATCCTTCATAACTGAACAAAATTTTAAAAATAAATTAATACTTGGTAGTCTGTGGGTCCACTTTGAAGATGGCTAGTTTGCGCTGTTCATTGGCATTTAACAAAGTTTTTCTCTTCCTCTGCCTAACTGCTGTTCTTCTCTTTTTATATTTATCGAAGCTAAAGATATATTGCTTGTATTCATCCACAGTTATTGAAGACCGAGGTATGGTATCTTTTATGAAGCTCTTGATATAATCATTGGGAACTTTCTGTAATACAAAACACATTAATTACACCATGAAAAATTAAAATTTATTAATAAAAATACAAGTAGCAACAGGTTGCTATTATTCAGATATATTATGTTACCTTGTTCTTGTTAATTGGATTACATTCATATGACTTCCACTGTGTAAAACAATACTGTACCGACATATGACCAAAATTCGTAGCAAGCATATAATCCACACGATAAAATAAAAATTTTGACAATGATTTAATAATGAGGAAGAGAATTAATGCACACTTGTCACCTTCATGTAGTTGCTATAGGACTATGACACATACAGCACAGTAATGGTCTCAAAACTCAAACTGCACAATCTAAAAGCAACTGATGGACCTGAATTTTTTTTAAATATGAAAAATTTTGTAAATAAATATTTGTAAAAAGAAGCATAAACAACATTACTTATAAAGGTAAAATTAAAAAAAAATATTTTCTATCTAAAATTTATTTAAGGTCTATTATCTATATCAGGAAAAAAAAAAAAAAAAAAATCCAAACCAGAACACCAGAATTTAACACCTGCAAGAAATCTCTGTTGGCTACATTTTTAATTCGTTCAGAAGCAACATCTAAAAGTTGTGCACAATTCCAAACACAGGTGTTGATAATAAAGTAGATCTAATAAAATGTACAAATAAATAGTATTTATATGCCATATATTATTTGTCTCTATCTACATAGCACTTTGAACTACGCAGCTGTGTAAACAGCCAGCCAACTAGTCATTAACCCAAGAAAACTGGCAAAAATATCAACTTTATCAAGAGAGAAGGGGGGGGGGAATTACCACCAGCATACTAAAGAATTATCAGTTATCGGCGTAGCCATCTTATCCCAGAAATGTAGCCTGACATAAAGCATGACAAAGACAAACCCAATGTCATGCTGACTATATATTGATTCTGTATCTCTTCCATTCAGTTGCAGTCACATATGAAAGCTGTCCATATCTTTATATCTCTAAAACTGTCTATAAGTACCATATTTATAAGAAATATCAAACTGAAATGTATTGACATTCCAAATAAAATTACTTCAGAATAAAACTGCCAGTTTGAGATCACTGCTGCTTAAGGTCAACATTGACACATAGCAATGATAGTAGCATATATTGAACATTGCATAATGTAGCTGAGGGTTATAATTATCATAATCATGAGAGAAAGAATTTGATTTGATTATAATTTCTTTAGAATACCTATACGGAATGGACAATGGCATAGACTCAAAACTAGTTTTGAACTGCCTTGTGAATTTTGTGACAGCAGAAATGCTGTTGTTCTACAAGGGATATTTCCAAAGTTCTAGAAATTTAGGTACAATTTTTTTATTTCACCAATTTTCATCAATATTACAGAGTAGTTGTTTAATATAATCGCATTTATTCAAATATTATTTCAATGAAAAACTAATTCTTTTAAGCCATCAACAAAGAACCTTTTCAGTGACTTCTACCTTATAACATGGCTAAACTCTCAAACCAAACATTCTGCAATGGTTTTTTCAAAGGTCAGAACAGAATACTCCTAGCAAACACGGAAAAATTTCTGAAGCTTTCACATCCTCTTTCCACAAAAAGAAAATGAGTGCTTTTCACACCTTCTGTGGTTGCAAAAATAGTGCTACAAAAACGTACATGCATCAATCAAACAACTGAATTGGACCTGCATGGGATAGCTGCATAAACATTTCTGGCCAATGATGGGGCCTATATATTCTAGGAATTGAACCTGAATTTTGAAAACATCCTACTTATGCAGTGTTAGTCCTATACTTTACCTTTTTCAAGCAACAGAAGCTTTTACATGCAGTTGTGTTTGAGCAACCCATAGCCATTAGCAAGTTGTTATGCTGATTTGCACTATAGAGGACCTGCCCATTTTTGTCAGAGTTTATTATTGTATTTTGTTTGTTATGTATATTAATTATTCCATTGCTCTACAATATGAAACTATTTTTTATTAGGTATAAGTATGTACTAAATATAATGTAGCTTTATAACAATGCTTTGGAAGCCGTTTTATATTAATAATGATGATTTTTTACAAGAAACTGAAAATTTTTGAGGTGATATCAAGATATCTTTTCAAGAATTTTCTACATTTATTATTTAGAGACTTTCGATTCAAACTTTTCATTCATATCATTTTGTTTGCATATTTCTAAACAGCATTTCTTTACATGTTTTTACATATTCAGATTTTGAAATTATATTTCGATACGTTTTTATATACCTAATAAAGTTTGTGAACCATGTGATGGGGCACAGTGAAACATCAAGGTTTATATCTCTGAAGCCCCTCATTTGCTTTCTTATATCAATTGTACATATTGCATAAAATTTCTTTGTTTCTGCTAAAAAGGCCTTTCTCTCGCCAAGCCTTTTCCTTCTTAAAGGGAGGGAATATGTAAAATATAAAATATCTACCTTTCTAATAATAAATTAACAATACTCCTTTAGCTATTCTTTTTAATTTGAGCATGCTCCTCTCTTCATTCTAAAAATAGCAAAGCAATAACTTTTCTAATATAATTTTTACTTCCTGTAAAAAGCGGGGTCTCATTACTGCACAATTATTCCTGGAATGCAACGTAATCTTAGCACCAGACTATTAATCTGTTATGCATCTGAAATTTAATTTGCTTAATGTAAACATTCTTGTAAGGAGATCAGAGATCTAAGCTGTTTAATGCAATTATGCTTTGGTATACAAGGTCTTTACTGTGCAATCCTTCTCTTTGGTCACCCTTCCCTTTCTCACCTCTTTTTTGCTTATGTCTTTTTCATTGTGATGTAATTACATAGTTTAAATTATGGAATGTAAATTATTCCCATTCTGTTTCAAAAGCATGAAGTGACATGATTACTTCTGAAGATCAAGATTAAAAATTATTTTGTACTATTTCAGTGATGAGTATTATCTTCAGAGGTTTTCACAACACTAAAATGATGTTCACTATTTTTATTCTCTACCTTAAGCCAGTCCCTTGGCCATGTTTCTCTACTTGATTAATTTTGCTTCCATTTGCCAACTGCAGCGTGTTTTCTCGTGTCTGCCGAAATTATTATGTATAGCTATTATAACAGAATACATTGTATCCGATTGCAATATCTACACATTAATTTTATACAAAATTATTACATACAGATATTGTTAATATACCTACTATAATTACATGAGTCATACACTCCTACCCTGTATTTTTATCTGACTACATCCATGTATACTTAAAAGTTTAAGAGGTAAAATTGGAAATGAGTAAAGTCTTCATGCACACAAAATAAAAGCGATTAACTATTTTTTAAGGAATTCAATGTAATTTTCTGAACCTTTTCTGAATAAGAAAAATTTCTTTTAAAATTTTTGTCACCTGATAAAAATATAACCCATTAACTCCTTGAGCAGCATGACCCCTCGATTGCTTTTATTCACTCATGAGATTTTTTTGTCACTTGATACATACAGTCATCCCTCAGTTATCGTGGTTAATAGGGACTAGAACCGGCCGTGATAAGTAAAAAACTGCGAAGTAGTGTCACCCTCTTATTTTTAACATATGTACATTTTTTGTGTATGTATAATATCAATAAGTATATATGAAACCATATAAGTGCATATGTCCTCATTAGAACATTAAAGAATAGTTCAAACATGTAAATAAAATATTAATAGTATAAATAACACATATAAAATAATGCATAAATAATATAAATATGATACATCTGTGTGTGTAACATACGTAGATGTAACTAAAGTGTACATACAGTAAATATGTTTTTAGAACTCTTTTATTCTTATAACAACTTTTCTTTTATAACAAGGTACGTAACTCACATCTGACAATAGCTTCTTTTTGTTTGATCTTAATAAATGTCGACTAAACACCTGTGCAGTATGATAGAGGTGAAGAAAATGAAGACGATTTACTGCACAGGTCAATGAGAGCTTTACTGCTCCTCAGATGAAGCCTCAACATCAGGTGCTAGGGGCGCCGGATCGTCGCGAGCAGCTTCAGATAGAGCTGGGGTAGCTGCAGGAGGAGGAGTTTCTGCAGAATGCTTTCGGCGCACAAGGAATATCGTGATGGGGAGTTGTAACCGTTGTTTTTTCTTCTGAGTAAAGATGACCTTATACAACACCATTACACCGTCAATACGGTTACTGAATTCTACAGCTCTAACCATGTTGTCATTGATTTCTTGGGCCCTTTGTTGCAGACCTATTACAGGTTTTCCAAAGTAAAGCCACATTCTTCAGCTTCGCTGTTGTCAGCTACCTCCTCTCCTTCCTCACTCGCCAATCTTGTCATTTTGATGAGTTCTTCGTCAGTTAGGGGTTTTTGAGTGGCACTTGATCAGTGTGTTCCCTTCTTTCGTTGTCATGTCGGAGAACCGTTCACCAACTGAGCCAGCCTCAGAGCCTTATCTATGGTGGAGTGGTGAACTTCGTTAGGCGTAAATCCCTCGTAGTCATGGGTGACGCTTTTTGGGCACAACTTCCTCCAACTTGTAATCAGTGTCTGCTCTTTCATCTTATTAAGAGCATTCTGAATGTTGACCAGTTCTTTAGGCCAAGCTGACCAGTTCCCTGCCAAGTTCTTTAGGCTGAGCGCCACGTTGTCTTCGGCGATGGAGGAGATTAGGCCCTCCATTGTGGACCTCGTGTAGAGGGCCTTGAAGGCCCGAATGACCTCCTACCCATGGGTGTTATAAGGGAAGTGGTGTTAAGGGGCAGGAACTCCACTTGGACCTCATTATAATGGAGAGTGGTTGCATGTCCTCCTGCAGTCTATGAAGAGGACAAACTTAAAGTGCAGCCCCTTTTCAGCCAGGTACAGCTTCACCTGCGGGATAAAGCATTTTATGAACAAGTCGAGTGTGAGTGCTTTTGTTATCCATGCCTTTTTGTTGTGCATTCAGTAAATGGGCAGCAAGGCTTTGTTTTTGTTTTTCAAAGCCTGAGGATTCAGAGACTTGTAAATTAAGCCAGGCTTGAGCATGAAGCCCGCAGCATTCCCACACATTCACTCGACCTTTGTGAGCCTTGAACCCTGGTTTCTTCAGTTCATTTTTATAAAGGAACGTCCAAAACTGCATCCTCTTCCAGAAGAGGCCAGTCTCTTCCATGTTAAAGACCTGCTTCGGGACACACTTATCTTTGGAAACTCTTCCTCAACGTAACGAAGAGCTGCCTCATGGGCTGCCGAGGAGGACTCCCCATACAAAGGAACACTGCGAAGGCCAAATCTCCTCTTGAATTTCTCGAACCAGCCCTTGCTGGCAATATAACCACATTTTTCTCATGGGGTAGGATCACTCAAGGCACTGGTACTAGGCTGAGGTTCATTTTCGTCATCATCGTTCAACTCTCCTTCAGGAATGAGGCTATTACACAGGGTTTTGGCTTTAGTCAGAATCATATTGGTATCGAGACTAACCTTCTTTTCTCGACAGCCCGATATCCACACTCATAAGATATTCTCCATTTTCACAATTCGCTTATTACGAGAAGTCACAACTCACTTAGAGTGTCCTTGGAGAACGATATTGAGGCAGTTTTATGCATATTCACTTCATCTTTTTTTTATACAGCGAACCGTCGATTCGTTCAATCGTAATGACGTGCAACAGACGCATAGCTATGGCCTGTCTTAAGCATGTCCAATAAATTAACTTTCTCGTTCACTGTCATAATTTTTCTCTTCTTGGGTTCACTAGAGGATTTACGGGGTGGAGGACATTTAGGAGCCCTTTTCAAGGGCGTCACAAGCACTATTTTGCACAAAGAGACGCAATAGAACAGCAAAAATTAGCACACCTCGAGAGTAGGCATAACTCAAACATTGATTTGAATGGGCGCTGTCATCTTCGCTGGATATGAGAGTGAAACGTCTAGGCCAATCAGCTTGCGAGATTTCTGAGTCGGGAGGGATATCAAATGGCAGGATGCTAGCCAGCCAATCAGAGGCATGGATTTTGAATTGTGTGGCGCTCCCTACCTACTGCTGATGTGCGGGCAACTTTCGCACCATAATTCTTCAATTTTGAACTTTTTATGAATATTTTTGAGCAATCCGTGATGTACTGAGGCCGCAATAAATGAACTGCGAAGTAGCGAGGGATGACTATTTTTATTATATATTAGCAATATTTTTGAGCAATCCATGATGTACGGAGGCCGAAATAAATGAACTGCAAAGTAGCGAGGAATGACTATTATTATTATATATTAGCTTATAATTTTAAATATTTTTTATCTCACTTTCTTTAATACTGTAAATATTATCTTAAAATTATACAAATTTAGCTTGTAGTTATTATGTAACCAATATTTCAATATACTTACTCGCAGACCAATTCTTTCACTCAATTTTTCAATTGATGGAGGGAGTTTTTGTAGAAGCTGAAAAATAAAAAAAGAAAATTTAGTTTCAGTCAAACATTGAATTAGACATTTGGGTACTCATGTATTGTTTGATACCATAACTGACAAACTTGAAATATGAAAAATAAGGAAATTTTTGTGTTGCACGCTGCCATTTCAAGAGAACATTAAATTTACTTAAATTCATTTTACAGTGCATATTTGAACTACTTATAATATGATTCTGTTGTAAAATATATTAATATTTAATTAGATACTCTAAATCATGTTTTTTTGGCTAATTTCATTTTGTAATTTTCCTGTATTTTGATACTGAGAAAATCCTGACTGGAGAAGAAAAACTTACTTCAAGCGCCTCTAAAATGCTATTTCTAAATGTGAAAATAAATCCAGATAATTAAGAATACATAATAATAAAGATTCCTATAATTTACTTACCTTTTAAACTGTTAATTCCAATAAATTTAAATTTGCTCTAATTAAAAAAAAAAGGCATGGTCCTTAATGCTCAATCATTGAATTACTCTATCAAGATGGCACATTAACAGATGTACTGTCTTGAGGGTATAAACAATTCATGCTATTAAGCATAACTTAAGAAAAAAGTTTGCATAAATTCATTTTCTGACCCAATTATTCAGATTTTCAGCACGTTATGAGAGGAACAGTTAGGTAGTTACCAGAATTAATTTTGAAACTTTATTGCTATTTATTTCTTAAAAATTCCATAAAACAAATATATATTGAAAAAATATCCAAACAATCACAGATTTTATTACATTTAATTAATAAATATAAAAATTATTAAAAATCTCTCTCATAAAAAAGTAGCATGAAAACAATGAAAGGAAAGCAATATTTAAAAACGTAGATTAGGCTTTTTAAGCATTTCCATAATAATAATAATAATAATAATAATAATAATAATAAAACACTTTCATTTGCTTTGGTGTCACATCTGAAAATTTCACCAATTTTGAAAAACATGGGTTAACTAAGATGATTTTGTGCGAAAGTGCTTAACAGCCATCTCTATTTATTTACATTACTCATACCCACAATTCCGCTTTCATTTCTAAACAAAATATAAAATTAAAAATACTGCAAAAGAATGAAAGTCAACTTTCTCATGCCATTATCATTTCTACTACACCAGACATAGGGCTATATCTAGTGGAAACAAAAAATATTAATTAAATGTTATTCATGTATGACACACTCGGCTGTGAGATAACATTTGTGTGCAATGTATATGTGACATGCCTTTCTCAAAAGGGCCACTTTAAAGAGTTGTTCAACTGTATATATTATGAATATCCTGCAGAACGGCCAAAAAAGAGTCACTGCTTTTATGAATGGATCTCCATAATATTTCTGCGAGATAACATGGAAGCACTAGTGATGTGGTACTCCAAATTTCAGTAGTTTCAGAATTCAGTAACAACAGATTCATAAAATAAAAAATTCATTAGCTGTCATATTTCAATGTATGTTAAAATGTTGAGAAAAAGATGATTAACAACAATCTGCAAAGTTTAATGAATGCATTTTCTTGCAATTTGGAACTTCACTGCTACTTCTCTTTTTTGTTAGCTCTCACCAGGATGTAAAAGAGTTGTAAGTATTTAAGTTAATATTCTTGAAAGTTCTTTGGTTTAGACCAGATTCCCAACCACTTTTTTGTCTTGCCCTCTTTTAAAAGAATGGTTCCATTCATCAACCCTCTTTCTGCTCTATAAAACATAATTTTTTCTCTATAATATTATATACAGCATAACCATAATATTATATACAGCATAACCATAATACAAATAATTTTAAAATAAAGACTTAAGAATACAAACAAAAATTTTGAAAAATGGGTTATTATATTTATGTTTTATTATTTTTAACTTTAAAATTTAAGCAAATTTCCAGAATAAATCACAGATTCTAATGACAGAAAAGCTCGATTTTAATTTATGCAATGGTTGTGCTACATGTATTGATGCAGCATTTTTTTTTAATACTTGGCATAAAATAACTTCATTTAATTTTTAAACCACCTTTTTCAAAAGAATTCTACCTGTTTCATGTTTTCCATTCTAGTTTTGCATTCTTTGTGTTTAATTGTATTCTTGACTTTTACTCTTTTATACTGCACTTACAGCATAAAAAAATCATACTTCTTTACATATTATTTATTCATTTTTAAAACATATTAAATAACTTTAAAGTATTTTCCCCTTAATATCTATTTTATGATTTCTTCTCAACTACATGCAACAGCTTTATACTAGAAAAAAAAATTAATTATTAATTTCATAAAGATTTTTTTTTATATATATATAATCTATGGGATTTTCATCATACTGATCCACTGCAATTTCTTTGCGTGGACTTGTTTCTTTTTAATGATCGTAGCAGTCCAGTCCATCTTGTAAAAACTTTGTTTTCACTATCAGGGATTAAGACTCTATCACCTCCCTTAATTTTTTTATTCTTCCAGTTACAGTAGAATGCATAAGCTTTTGCTAGCTAACACCTGCAAGTCCTGTGCATTCAGCAGTTTTCTCTAACTCCATCTTCAAATTATTCAGGTAATCAGTCACTAAGCTCAGTTAGTTGTCCATGAGGAATAGGGGCTTCACAGAACATGGCATTTTTCAAGATATACAATGAACCATTAGGATGTCTTCCATAAAGCATCTGGAACAACACTAGAGACTTCTTGGTAGGCCTAAAGTAGGTATGGTAGGTGTTTATTCCAATCTTGCGAATATTCTCTGATGGTATAATGTATCATTCCCTTTAAAACAGCACTAATCTTTCTACAAGGGCGTCTGAACTT
The DNA here is from genome assembly GCA_000611955.2 of Stegodyphus mimosarum. Lineage (NCBI taxonomy): Eukaryota > Metazoa > Arthropoda > Arachnida > Araneae > Eresidae > Stegodyphus > Stegodyphus mimosarum. The sequence continues at coordinate 28,222 of KK119560.1, forward strand.
GGATGGTAAAGGGTTAAGAACCTTGGTGAATATCCAATCTATTCAAAAACTCTTGAGTCAATGAAGCAGTTCCTTGATCTGATGCAACAATCTGAGAAATTCCAGTGTGTGTAAAGATCTGCAACAACACGTCACATATTGATATTGCATCGAGATTGTTCAATGGTACTGCTTCTGACCATCTACATTGGTCAACAGTGCACAGAACATATTTGTAACTACAACAGCTTGGTTCCATAGGTCTGAGGATATCCACATTAATTATCTGGAATGGTTCGTTAACATGCGTCACTGGCATAACAGGAACTTCATCAAAAGGGCACTTTTTAGGTTGAAATTGACAAGAAGTAAAAGTGTTACAGTAATTATTCACACCTTTGTTGATTTCAGGCCAATGGAAGGAACATCAAATGTTTGGCAGTCTTCTTTGTGGGCGACCTCAACATAAGCTAGAAAGAGCTAAGTCTCAATTATTTTTTTCCCTCTCTTTAGTAATAACTAACTGATAAACTCTTTCTCTTAAAATCTTATCTTTATGATACTAAAAGTTGTCAATGACAATAAAATTAATATTTCTTTTCTTAGCATCTTGCAAGCATGTTTTTAAAGATGGATCATTCATCTGTTGAATCCAAAACACAATGATCTTGTCTTGTACTACCTTTAGAATTATCCTGTTTTTTCATGTAGCATAACATTCTATTGTTTTCTTAACAGTTTCTTTATATTTTCTATTAATAAGGTTTTCCCTATCATGGTTAAATATTTTGCCAAAATTTTCAGTTTGATAAAAAGCCATTTCAACCAAACTATCATTTAGTAAAGCTTGCACTTTTGCATTCGAAATTAAATTTTTGTTTATCATCTCCATTTCACTCATTAAAAGCACTTAACGGCAAAAGTAAATCACTACATAACTTATCAACCACTGCACATGTTATAAAAATAGGTGACTTAAATTTACCATCTTTGGAATACTTAGATAAAGGTATGTTAATGACAGAAGCCTTTAAAGACTGACAAAGTTGATGTGAGAAAAACATTTCCATGTGGCATATGGTATCTTTCTACAGTCTTAACAACAGTTAATTGCATGCCTGTATCTGCTACTGCATTACTTAATTTATGATCAGAAATAAGTTTACATTGGATATTTAATTAACTGATTAATTCACTTTTAGCTTCTTGTATTGCATTAAAATATTTAGGAGAAATTTTTGTGGCTACAGCGTTAGTATTTCTTCCTTATTAAACTTTTTCTTATCTCCATGGAATAATATGTTACGATATTTCGAATTACAATTTGATTCAGAACAAAGTATGCACCACTTAGAATCTTTTAAACTTTTTTTTTCCAATGACATAACACATTTTTCCGAAACATGAGCTTCGCTTATACCCAATGAACAAGAAAAAGTTCGAGTAGCTGCAACTTTATTTACATTATTGAAATGACTGGGTCTAATAGTGAGGTTGGCATTGAAAGAATTATGAGCAAGGTTGTCATTGAAAGAATTACATTATTTGGATGATGGCTATTTTTTCTGGATTCTGGCCAAATTCTGGATTATCTTCAAATCACAAATACCATGTAGAAACTATAAATACAGGAGCCAGATGGCACTGTGCATCTGACTTCTTTTTGAGTTGAATTAATCGCGATTGAGACTGCCAAGAATGATGAATGATGAAATGTTAAGTGCGAACTCTATATATAACTGTATTTTTATAAGTGTATTCTTGTCGTCATGTATTGTCTGTGTTATCAATAAAATTGGATACAACAGCTTGGATTGAATCTCATCTGACAGGTAAGAAGCTTTGATTATTTTATTTGTCTTGAACATTGAATTAGAATTCTAAAGCGAAAACGATTTTTAGATGTAAGTTACATCATCTTTTTTGGTGCCGCAATAACCCGGGATTGGGTTGTTAGATAAGCGAACTACACGAAGTGAATAAATATATTTAGCGAATTGAATAATTTAAATTGTTCAAATGAATATTAAAACTTTGAAATAGAAAAAGAAATTGAAAAACAACAAGAATACAAAGATAATATTATTACGTGGAAAATTCGTACCAATAGAATCTTGAAAACGAGAGAAAGCGAAATTAAAAAAATTGAAAGAACGAACGTAGTAGAAACCAAAAGTGAGCAACAAAATACAGTAAAACTTCCATGCTTGCAGATACCTAAATACGATGGCAATATATTAAGGTGGTTTAATGAATTTTATTCTCAATTTGAAGTAGCTATCCACAAAAACACGAGTCTTAGTAATGTAGAGAAGTGTAGTTATTTAAAATCGTACTTAACAGAAGAAGCTGAGGTGGCTATACGCGGTTTAGCCTCGAGCTCTGAAAACTATGAAATTGTCTTGAACGTACTAAAAGAACGATTTGGCCGAAAAGATATTATTATAGATGCACATACGTGACGAATATACAAAAAGATATTATACATATTTAAAAGATCAAGTCTTTTTGGAGCTTTTATAAACTGTCCAGAGGAGGAATAATGTTGCATTACCATTTCATCAAGTGCAGTTCCCCATTTTAACATACATCCAGCACTAGAATTAGATTCCTCTGCACCCAGTTTCTTATCAGGAATTATGTTTTTGTCATTGGCCTGTATCTCTAGAGGAAAGATGCATTGTATTGGTCGTACAACTGTTCCACGCCAGGTCTTAAGTTTAAACGTGCAAATCTTTCCATCACATCCAGGGATCAATTCTGCAATTCGGGCTAAGTTTTTGTTATCATTCCCCATCAGTACTATTTCTCCAACTACAGGTTCCCGAGATCGTTTTTCATTATGCTTTTGAACCAGTTGACTAAGGTATTCTTTTCTAAAGTGTTGTCACAGATCATTTAACTATTTAGTTCTATACTTTAATCTCTTATTAAGACTTCACGAATTTAATTTATCAAGATCTTCAACATTGGAATTTCTCTTCTTGATGGTGGATGTCAGATGGACAAATTCCTGCGGATCTTCAGAAACATATGTTACGGGTCTACAATTAATTATAGTTTCACAATCACAAATACTAGTATAAATTACTTCATATGATAACACTGATTTACCTAAAGTACGTTTCAGCAATTCTTTTACTGTACGAACCAACCTCTCCCACCAAGTTGCAGTAGGTGGAATAAATTTCCAGAGTACCTTTTCAGTTCCCATTTCCTTTAATACTTTAGCCCAATTTAGTTTTGATAAATCGTTAGATGCACCCCAAAAATTTGCCTCGTTATCACTATAGATTATTCTAGGGCATCCGCGCCTAGCAACAAATCATCGAAGTGCCAGAAGAAAAGCATCAGTAGAAACAGAATTTACAAGTTCAAGGTGAATGACACGGTACACAGCGAATATGAACAGCATGATCCACAGCTTTTCTCCATTTTTGAAAAACAGGGGTCCAGCCAAATCAATCCCTATGATTTCAAACGGGGCACAATCTGTAACTCGGTCTAGTCGCAGAGGTGTTGCTTCGCTTGACATAGCCTTAGTTTTAAATCTTTTACAAACGATACAGTTAAAGAGAACAGTTTTAATGGCCCTTCTAGCTCTGATTATCCAAAATCTTTTTTGTAATATGCATTACATCATCTGAAGACCAGCATGACAGTTCTTATTATGTGCATTTCTGATTAACAACTTAGTGAAATCACATATTTTTCTGGCAACAGTATTGGATACAGAAGATTCATGGTCACCTCTATTTAGTATTCTCGTTTTAACTCTCAGAATACCATCATCATCAATGAGTGTTTCAATAAAATTATAAGATTTCTTATCAGATAATAATTTTGAACCAAACGAATTAAAATTTTCTCAGAATTTTCAATTTTGTACAGTGAAAGTTCAATGTTTTTATTCTTTTCAGAACCTTCTTTACAATTATTTACAAATCTAAATATCCATGCAAATATTCTAATCATTTTATCATAATTGGATACACTGATTTGATGACATGCGCCTATTGATAGATCAATATTAACTATTTTTATCACTTTCCAATTCTACTTCTTCATACAAACAAATAATCTCCCCAGTAGGCCAGTTTTCAGGGCCTTCTCGCAACCACAAGAGGCCTTCCCACCATCTAGACCGAAGCATTTGCTTCGCATAACACCCGCACGATAACAAGTCAGCAATATTCAGTTTCCCTGGGACATGTCTCCATGAATGACCTTGCGTCAACTCTCGAATCTCTTTAACCCTATTTTCGAAGAAAACAGACCAATTTTCTTGCTCAGTTATCCACCAAAGGGCAGTGGTGGAATCAGACCAGAGGGTAACTTTTAAGTCGGGCAAACTGAGAGCCTTGATAATAGAATTTGCAAGGCTAGAATTTATACAACACGCCATTAATTCTAAGCGAGGAATGCTTAAAGGTTTCAAAGGTGATACTCTAGACTTTGCCCGTACGAGATTTATTTTTACCTCAGAATTAAATACTGATCGAACAAAGATGCACGCCGCATATGCCTCCTTGCAAGCATCCACAAATACATGTAGTTCAGATGTGTCATTAATAAACAAGTATCGAGGCAAAGTAACATGTTTCAAAACATAAGTTCTCTAAACCAGTTCAAAAATATATTTACATCATTTGGAGATAATTCATCATCCCATGCAATTTTCACTTTCCACAATTTTTGCAACAGCATTTTCGGAAGAAATGTAGTTGGTGTTAATAAACCAATATGATCAAAAATTGTCTGCACAATTGCCAAAATTGTCCTCTTTGTGATTTTCAAATCACAGGTCAATGTATCTGTATCTGTGCAGCACCTTAGCGTATCATTATCCAAATTCCAAATTACCCCCAAAACGAAAGTATCCCCTGAATGATTGTCAACATTTGTACCAGTTTCAAAACATTGCTTTCAAAACCATGCAAGTTAAAACATCCATTTGACATGATTAATTTGGAATGTTCAATAAAAGTAAACTGTTCATCAATACTAAAAACACTAGATAAACAATTATCCACATAAAATGACGATTTCAATTTTTGAGCAACTTCACTATACTGGCACGGACAGTTTTTTAATAGATGCATTATAGATGCGTTCAACAAGCAGGGGCTCGAAGAAACTCCAAACGCAACTCTGCAATGCCTATAAATTAATTGTCCTTCATTGCATGGGAAAAACAATCTGAGAAAATCTCTATCTTTAGATGCGATGAATAACATTAAGAAAGCCTTTTCAATATCGGCACTAATACCTATCGGATACATCCTAAAATGATCTATAATATTATCGGGTATTAATTCAGCAAGATTCATTCCTTTACACAAACATTCGTTCAAAGAGAGTTTCCCTCTCTCAGAGGCAGAGGCATCAAAAATGGGACAAATTTTTTGTGGTTTCACATCCTAATCTGATTACAGGCCTATGCGGCAAATAATGGCATTCATTATTCAGTTTGCTTTCTGGTACATGTTCAATAATATTCAACCTTTCCCATTCCTTGAACACATTTTGATAATCATCGAAAAACTTACTACATCTGAGTTTATAGATCATCTTTTGATACCTTTTTCAGGATAATTCTTTATTATCGGTTATATGTGTTGTATCATATTTCCATGGAAGTTCTACTTCATATCTTTCGTTTGGAAGAATTTTCATTTTGTTCTCAAATTCAGATAAATTAAAACTTTCTTTCATTTTAACAGTTTCGATTGGAGTGCATATTCCTATTTTTTCAAGTTCCCATAGCCCATTCAAAGGAACCCTCCTGACATGTATTGAAAATATTTTCAAAATATTATTCTTTTCACCCGAATTTCGTTTTCCAAATACAGTCTACTCAAGTTTTGTTTCGACAGCCATTACCCCCCCGATTGTAATTCAATAGAATTTCCCGTCAATAATTTTCCTATAACATTTGCTCCAATTAAAAGGTTAATTTCAGTTTCCTTTCGCAATGGATCAGAAAATTTGATTTCCTTTTCTTTTAATTCTTTCAGAATCTCTTTATCCTTAACCTTAGGAATAAAACCGCAAATTCTTTTTTCAGAAAGTGTTCCAAAACTACATGCGAACGGTCCTTTTAAATTGCTAACTTCAACTGAAAACACTTCATGTTGTTCAGGTTTCATTTTGTCCCCCCCCAAACAGTAGATACATAACTGTCTCTTTTCTAAGTGGAGATGCTTTAAGCTGACTCATCATACTTTCACTAACTTAGCTACTTTGGCTTCCACTATCGATTATGCAGCGAATAATTTTCTCACGACCTTGACACCAAACTCGAACACAAAGTGTTTGCAAAAATGCAGTTCCGCTTCTGCCACAGTTAGAAAGAGAACTCTCTTTTGAAACATGTATCTGATGTTATATTTTAGCGTTTTGTTACACATTACATCAAAATGATTACAACTTTTATAAATAGAACAACTTAACTTACTTTTCAAAGGACAAAATTTACTAATGTGGCTCACTCTTTTCAGACAAGAGAAACAAGCACCTTTTTTCAATAACAATTGTTGTTTTTCAGTTAAAGTCATTTCTTTTTGCAGAGTAACATTTTTCACTAGATTGTTTCTTTTCACAAAAATTACAGTTTGGAATACTCTTACCTGAATTCTCAAGACTTACTACAGCTGATGCTGTTACGGGTTCATTTTGCTTTACCTGTTCGTGGTGAAAAGTCTTTCTTCCAATGATTCTGTTGGGAGGTGAAACCAGTTCTTGCGAGTAGAACCATCTCTTCGCCCTTAACTTCCTCTTTTAAGAAATTCATTAAATGCTGCAAGGATCGAGTCTCTTTAGTTTCAATGGAGTCATGATTTCGGCTCCTTTCCCACGCTATCAGTACTTCTAATGGTAAGTAACTTTCCACTAAGGGGGTAAAAAAATCACCGTATTTTTCTTGGGTTCTCCTCAGACTTTCCAACGTTCGCAATTTTCTTTCTAGTTCATCATAAAGGGAGGGTAGATCAGTTTTTGCTCTTCCAGTTACAGTGTTCTTCATCACTACGCTTAACAAGTCTCTCACATACATTTGCCCAAGTAAATCTTCGCATCCAAAGCGCTCTCTTAGTTGTTCGATGGCTTTGGGATAATTAGCCGCCATTGCCAGAAAGCTAAGAACTAGGTGTTCCATGGGTTCCATGGCCTGCAGATACTGCATTTTATCTTCATCAGTGATATTTTTGTCGTCTTGGATTTTCTGGAACTGACTCCAAAAAGTCAGGTAATCTTTTGCTTCACCACTGAACTTTTTAAGCTCAATTTTAGGTAATTTAAATTTCCTCGATTCTGAGTTACTTGGAAGAAAGGAGGCTTGTACTTCCGCATCTATTTGAGCATACTGTTCTAGAAACTTGTCTCAGTAATTCTCCACTTCAAAACTTCTTCAAAGTTCCACTTCTTCAAAGTCATCACTAAATAATTTTTCTCCATCTTCAGTCTGCAAAATCTGCTGCGAGATAGCACTCTGACATACATCAAGTCTCTGGAATTTATCACAAAGTTGACATTTCAAAATTGAAAGAATTTTTAAATCTCTTACCTCTTTAGTAAATTCAGTTTCGATTTTCTTTGAGGTTTGTGAAAACACAATTCTAAATGCTTTACTTTGTGCCTTTAAAGCGATCAAATCTATTTTCAAAATATATTAAAAATCAGAAGTTCAGTCCGAAAATACCAATCCATAGCACCCGGTGCCGCCGAGGGTACCACTATGTTACAGAGAACAGAGAAAATATATTCAAAACAGTTAATTCAATTACGTGCTGCCTCTACCCGAGGCTGGGTGCATTACAAATAAAGACAAAAAAAAATTTTTAATAAGCCAACAGTTCTTTATTTTCATCATAACAGTCTTTTATGCTTCCAAGATCAGTTTTTCAGTTCTGTCTACAGGAAAACATTCAAAATATTCAGCACGCAGGCTGAAGTCATGAACAGCAGCGCATCGCACCAGTTATTACTTCAGTTCATTTCACAACACAGAGTACAATAACCTCAAATCAACAGGTCGATAAAGGAAAAAGGTCTAAGTGTGGAACAGGTCGGCAATCACTATTTCCTTAATTGGTACAAATCATCTGTGAATGGAGTGCTAACAGAAGAGCAAAGTGTTTAGGGGTCTCAGGGCTGATATTCAAACATTTACTCTTGTAATGACACCACAGCTAGATATATCACTAGACAAATTCAAAGCATCACAACAATAGGTAGAAGGCTTCCTTCAGCGATATGAACTATTTCTAAGAAAATTAATAACGCTGTTCAAATGGGAAGATACTGAAGTGATTAAATGTGCACTTGCATTCAAGTGCTTTGTTGACTGCATTGACTTCTACCAATTCTCGAATACAATTGCTATGGATGAAACTGCAGTATATATGACTCAACAATCTCAAACTACCATAGAGGAGTTCCTCTGCAATATACATTCCCTTCACTGGAAGTGCATGCATGACATGTATTTTGGCAACTTATCTCATTGGGAAGAAACCCCAATCTCCTCTAATCATCTACGTGCAAGAAAGAGGAAATCAAATGTGTTTCAGGTATTTATGTTCTTAAGATTGAAAAAGCTTGGTGCACACACGCAGTAATAAAAAACTGGGTTGATTTATTTCCATAAGTACTTTTGCAAGGTGGCTAAAGAAGTATGCTAATGTGGGATTCTGCCAGCACCCATTACACTGAAATCATTAAGAACTTTCTTGCAGAAAGAAGAATCAATCAAATAATGATTCAGGCAGGAATGATTGCACACCTCCAAACTCTTCACATTTCAATAAACAAGCCATTTAAAGAGCATCTGGCCATCGAAATCAAAGACTACATTGGAAATAGAACAGAGAGAAATCAACAAGGAAACTTTGTGAAGCCTAATTTACCAAAAGTCATCACATGGGTGAAGAATGCATGGGGTAAAATGACAACTGTTTGCCAATGCCCTATGAGCAGACTATACATGGACAAGAAGTGCCCATTTGAGGACAGCTCTATTGCTCAACATGAGAGGCTAGGGCCAATGCTCTTAGAGAAAATGAAATTGTAATAAATTCAAGCCAGAATTTGTGATTTGGAGCATGGCAATGTCAGAAGACGATGACATGGTTATATTAAAATAAATGATTTTATTCATCTCTGAATTTTCCTTGAATATGAATAAACATATTTCTTGAACCTTAATATTTGTTCATATTTCTTGAACATGAACAAATGTTTATTATTGTGCATGAAAAATAAGACATCACCTGAAAATAAGTCGCAGTGCGTCTTTTACAGCAAAAATTAATATAAGACTGGATCTTATTTTTGAGGAAACACGTTGATTGCCTACAGACCCACATCAATCTGGTCTTTTGTAATAGAGCTTTCCCATGAATGAGTGGATAATACTGAATTCCACTCTTTCAAAGCAGCTTAAAATTACTACTACTTGAAATTACTATTACAAGCAAGCTGACAGCATGGACATTTACATATAAAATAAACATCTGCCAATTTCTCTTAAGCCAGCGGGCGCCTCGCATTCGATTCTATTTACGTTCCAAAAACTGCAGTAAAAATTAACCATATTTACAATTTTTTTTTTTTCATTTAGAGTGAACTAAAATTGTCCTGAAAACAGCCTTTGTTAAATTTTCTTTCCCCCCTCCTTATAAGGCGATCAACAGGTCGTTTCACTTAAGTGATGGTTTCCTGCTGTCCTTTGATTACTGCCTAGAGGCAAATAAGCAGATGGGCTGGTTTTGCCCTTACGGAGGAAGGAACACGTTTTGTTGTGTTCATGCTTTGGTTAGATGATAAAAGATATTTTTTTCTGAAAATCCAAAACAGAAAAGGGAGTTTTCTATTGCCTTGTTACTAATTTTGTGCCTATTTCCGATTTTAATTGCTTATCAGAGCCGTGGCAAGATATTTTTTCACCTGAGGCAGAATGATAAATGTGCATCTCTAAAATATATATATAAAAATAGCTATATTTGTATTAAGCAAAAGTAACTGTATTAAATCAAAATATCATAGTTCGTATAGCATAATTGTACCATAATTCTTATAGTATTTTTTAATTGTAGTTTTATAAATTAAGAAAAATAATGTAGCCAATTATTTATAATTTTCAAATGAAAACGTTAAAAAATTCTTTTTTGATAAATAAGAAATAACAACGAAATGCACGCTGCATTAATTTCCAGGTTTTCTTACAATTTTTTTTGTTTTATTAATTTAAGTTTGACAAAGCCTATTTCCCCTAGTAATTACTGACAAATTTAAAAACATAATTAAAGTAATTTTCAAATTCGTATAGCCAATTTGGCACCCCTTCTAGTGATTCATCACTTGCCTCACCCTTGTCCCGGCTCTGTTGCTTATTAAATAAAAATGTTATTGATTTTTATTGCATTTCGGTATTTTAATGTACGTTTATAGAACGTTAATTTGTTTTTATATGTATATCTCAGTAATATAATCTTACAAACTAGTGAAACAGTGTAGTTTAACTAATTTTCTGCTTTTGATTCATGCTATCGAGCTTTAACGCTAAGAAAAAATTTATAAGAGGCTTAAAATACTTAATTCCTATTGAAAGTTACATGTAATTGATAATTAAAATACCATCAAAATAACAAACACATACTCAGTTTCAGTCATTTCAGCATATTGTTTGTAATTCATCTTCCCCCAAATTTATTTAGTTTATCTTGTTAGTCCAAAGGGATGTAGTCCCGAAGGACTATTACTTTCATTTGGGCGTTTTGCGTCGTTTCACAAAAATGTCCGATTCACTTTTCAATTTAGTGCTTATGTTTCTTTGTTGGTAATTGAAGTTGCATTGGGTTGGCTATTAGAATTTTTGGAATTGTACTGTGTTGGTTATTGGGTCTGTACTGGATAGATTAATGGAATTGTATTGGGTTGACTATTGGAATTATATTGGGTTGGTTTTTGTGTTCGTATTGGGTTTAGTTTAATGTTTGTTTCGTTCGGCAAGTTATTATATTATTAAGCAAGATCCCTTTGGACGTAATCTAAAATCTGAATCCTTTCAGATTTTTTTTTTTTATATTTATAAAAGAGAAGTTTAGCTTTATCTCATTTATTGGTTGACAGAAGTTATGAGATACAGAATACTTTAAAATAAATTTCAGTCATAACAACCTTATTGAAAATTGTCTACATACAGACAAGATGTCACAGATACCTCTCAATTTCCGAACTAAATTACATGGTAGTGAAATTCGGTGCATTTTCATATGATTATTTTTGACAGAAAGAGTTATTTTATGCAAATCCCAAAAGAACATTGTTTTAGCTCTTAATTAAATATAGCACTTGAATTAAAATGCTAAAATTCATTGTTAGGAAAATCTCTTAAAAATATAGATGTAGAAAATTAGACACTTTTACCTTTCAAAGTGGAATTTTTGTGGTTTTCCCTGTGCATAATGTGGACGTGAGCAAGTTCTCTTAGAACGTCCTCCACGGAGGCATTCTTTCCTTTAGGCAGATAGCTCTTGCGTGCTTTGAAGTAAAAATAATGCAAACAAAAACAAAAGCTTCAAAATTGGTGTTTAACATTTTTTGGGGGGGGGGTTCTTACACGCAAATTACTAAGAGATCTCAATTCACATTATCAAATGTTATTATGTAAGTAAATAAAAGCAAGTTGAGGATTTCTATTTAAATTGTTACTTTTAAAATTAAAAATAAGAACAGTAATTTTTGAATAAATCTTGTCAACATCAAATAGGGATAGGAACATGCCAATATAAAATTTAATATTAGGCCAAAAAAACTCTTTCACATAGATTTTGGATAAAACTTAATCAATTTCGTAGGTAGTCAGAGACACGTATTTCTTCAGTAGAGAAAAAAAAAAAAAATGTTTCTGAAGTATTTGTGTATTTATTATATAAATGTTTTAATGCTTCCATAGCACTTCTAATCAATAAAATTTATTTGATGAAAAGAAGGAAGTTTGCTTTTAAAATTCCGGTTTTGCAACCGCTTTCAGAACCATATGTGGCATCGAAAAACACGTCTGGCCGGGGGGGGGGCAGATTTTAATGGCTGAAAAATTCTTAGAATTTAAAGAGGCATCGAACAAGAAAATTTATGGATGGCGAAATTCTAAGAATTTGGCACTTGGCAACAAAAATGTATTTGACGGCAAAAGTGTTAGAATGTAGAGAAGCACAAAACAACAAAATTTAGACATGTCAAAATATTTTAAATTTGTAGAACATCTGGCAATAGAATTAAGATCCCACAGAGATTGCACTGGGAGGCAAAATGTCTAGCATCGACCTGCTTCTTGATTATGTGGATCGACGCAGATTAAATTGAGAAAGCTCAGTGAAGCAAGAGCTATACATAATGCAGCTATTTACGATTTCTGCTGTGATGAACTTAGATTTAATATAAGAATTTAACACTACATACCAGTTTACGAAAACATGATGATACTTTTAAGAAATTTTCATTCTTAATTCCCCAGTACACTAAAATAAAATACAATGGATTGTATAATGATATTACTAACAAAATGGTGCCGATGATGCATCTAATTTTTACCTTTTTATTAATCTAAATAAATATGTCATTGAGTTTTCCATAACTTATAGTTTCGCAAATTAAACATGTTCAATAAAATAATATCTGATTATGAAAGCTGTGTAAAAGACAAGAAAAATTCTTGCACATTCGTCAGACAGATAGCATACGATGGGTACCTGCTTGAGGAAAAGGAAGACTTTGTAGATGACTTTTTGAGGGATAGTGGTTTCATCTATTCAACCTAAAATTCACCAAAATACCAAGAAATGAATGCATACGCCGGAATTCAAACCTAGGCGAAACTACCAGTGTTCAGGTGCAAAAGAGAGTTGCATCCGTAAAAGGCAACATGTCTGCAATAAGTATTTATTGCATTCAACAGTGATATGATTTTCTGATATATTTTAATGGAATATCACTGTAAAAGAATGAGAACCATTTTTTTTTTCCTTTTGTAAGGAGATTTTTTTCCCGTTTTGTTTTCAACATTTGGTTGAAATGCAAATTAAATAAATAGTTACAAATGCAGAAATATTGGATAGCTATTGATGATTTTGAGATTCTGTTTCTGAAATCCATTTCATCTGTCATTTTTTTAAAAAGGTGATACTGAAACCAACTTTCGAGGAGTAAAATAATTATTAGAAAAGAGTTTCCGATTTCTTTCATTCTTTTATTGCCATTATAAATTTATCCCATAGTTCTTAGAATATTTTTCTATCCGTATGTAATGATTTGCTTTCCGAGAAAACTTTCTGAAAGGAATAACTTACTTAGTCTTCAAACCATGGGAAAATCTTGCCTTCGCCGGTACTTAATTCTGTTCATTTACTGAGATAACCTGCTTTGTAATAAGTATGGTACTTGTTTTCTGATGTTTACTGAATTTGCATGCTCAAAGCTATCTAAATTAAGAAACGCTATTGATAATATCAGGGTATGAGCACATATATGAAAAGGTTATATATTTTTCAGAATTAACCTGTGAGTTGTTTATTCTTAGGGCAGAAAGAGGAAAACGCTTGCATACATCGCCATTCCCGGAAACTAGACAGTACCGAAGACATTACTAGACAGTCCGGTTTACCAAACAATAGAATTTATCTGATTCCTGGTTGTAAAAGCTGCCAGTTATAAATTGTTATGTTTAAGGCGACCTTTGGAAGGAATCAAATTACTTCAAATGTGCCGCACTCTTTTCAACACATGCATTCTTTCAGAAAACGCGATATATTGGGCACCGCTGTTACAAGAAAATACTGTACATTCAACCATTTCATAACATGTAAATGTAGCATAACTTCTTTTTGAGTGTTTGCACTGAGAGTCACCTTCAAGTAAACCTTAATGGAACTTTATTTCATGAAAATTTAGAAGTATTAAAAACCTCAGAATTAGTTCCATTTCAAACTTTTATGAGTTATGCAGAAAAATATATAAGAAAAAGAGCAATGAGAAAATATTATCGAATACACATTTCATGACAGTAGTAAAACATCTTTTCAGTACCGACAGTATTAAAAAGCTTAATATTGTGATAAGATAAATAAAATAAAACGGTATTAAAAATTTAATATTGTGATAAGATAAGTAGAAGTATACTAATCTATAGCACTCATTTGAAACTTCTGCCATTAGAACTATAATATAATTCTAACCATTAAAATAACATTGTATCTGTATTAACTAGAATTATAATGTAACAGAAATAATCTTGGAACAGCCTTTAGGCAAATGCTGCGAGTGTGCGAAATGTAAGACCGCAATTAAACTTCGAACATCACTGGAGACTACACTTTCTTAGAATATTGTCATTCTTATAATTTGTAAGACCTTCCGTTTATCTTTAAAGTTTAAGCTATCTGTTATTGACTGAGAAAATCTGGTAATTCATTGTAGTTACTTTGTAGTTAAAACTATAACTAATGCAGTTATAATTGTAATTGTGCCGCCAAGACGGTATAGTGGTTAGGAAAGCCTGGCCGATACCGAAGGGCCTGGGTTCGAATCCCGGAGAAGGCATGGCTATAACTGTCCATCCCTTCATACGAGGCGATGGTGGCCTATTAGGTGCCTCCATAATAAAGAGACCACCCCATCTGGCCTTGTATAGATTTATGGACTGTGTTACACTATAACTGTTCACAATCTGCCATTGGGGGAAAAAAAAAATAATCGTAATGTAATGACTGTTCAAATTACAGTTTGAATTACAATATAATTTCAATAGCAATTAGATTTTGGGCTCAGCAGAGTAATAAAGTCGGCTTTTGAATACTACTAGTTCAATTCGGATGCCAATTTTGGCAAACAATCTAAATGTTTAGATATCTCCGTGGATTTCCTTATGTGTAACATGAATACAAATAAATTTATTTTAGAAAGTTCTCTATGAATACACCATTCTTAAACGTCTCATTGCATTCAGTTAAATAAATATCTTTTCCTGCTTTTATTAACGGGGGATGTGAACATGAGCCAGTTTCCTTCAGAAAGTCATCCACAGAAGCATCTTTGCAGGCTTTACCGTAATCCAAATAATATAACAATCCCAGGTGCATAAGAAAATGATGCTTTTTTTTTGTTCTTACGTGAAACAATGGCGGAAAATAGTTCATGCAAGTCCTTTCACTGTAATGTATTTGAACTCTTTATGGAAAATGCGTGTTATGTTGAATGAAAGACAAATTGGTAATATTTTTTTTTTTCCCAGTGGCAGGTCCTAGCCGTTTATAGACATTGATTACTACTAAGTCCGGTCATGTGATTAAGGAGGCAACTAATATGTGGGCCACTGTTGCTAGCTATGAAGAGGACGAACCAATTACATTCATGCCGTATCCGGGATTTGAACCCAGGCTCATCGGTAGGGCAACCAGAGTCACGAACCCCTTTCCCGCCTAGGCGATAATTCATAATAAATTGATTTAATAAAATGTTTAGTATACACACCAATTAAGCATACTGATTGCTGATCAGAATCATTTTTGACCAGCTAAAGCAATAGGTTGCATAAAATTATGAGACATAGTTTAGTCCTTGATGATCCCCTTTCTGAAAAGGAAAGGATAAATGTAATTTTTATAATTTATTTCTTGTGTAATGTAAAACAAGACAAGATTCCCGTAACAAATCCTTCGTGAAAACGTCCCTTTGCACAGGCATATACTCTTTGATTGTTTTTCCTTAACCTTGTAATTTAATTCACATGCATATCGAAGAAGATCATAAACATACGTATTTGCTTACTAACGTTATGTGCATTTCGGTCTATATAAAATACTTCCTTTAAAAACTCCCAATTTATGCCGGGATCACAAACTACAATGCATGTAAGATGATTCAGAAGACATGACAGAAAATATTAATATCTGTCTTATAGGTGATTATCCCGTTGTATTATTTAAAAACTCATCATCCAAAATGCAGAAGCATTTCAGATATAATATTATTTATTATAATTTCCAAATATCATCACGATTTCCTTAGCCTATGTCACTGAAATTATAAAGAGCAGTTGCTTTTCCGATTAAATAATTACAATCATCTGCTGTGTAATTTTAATTAAGAGGTCATTGCAATTGCATTATAATTCTTATTAGATTATAACATTACAGTTATACTGTTTATTCAATTAGATTTCACAATTAAAATGTAATTATAATTAAAATGCATTTGCGTAAATTCGTGAGCTTAGTCAAAATAAGCGAAGTAATTAAAAACTGTTACATTGTAATTACAAAATAATTGCATAATATTATTACAATTACTATGTGTTTTCAATTGCATTCTACAATTACATTTGCAATTAAGATCGTAATTTTCCTGGGTTACGTAACTGCTTTTACCAGAAACAATTACTATGCTAATTACATAATTATAATTACTTACTAGAGTCACAATTACAGAGTAATTGTAATTAGATTATATGATTGCAGTTAGATTATGCAATTACAATGAATATGAAATTGGATTTTATGAACATAGAAATGTAATTTAAATGAAATTACGTAAATTGTAATTGTAATTAAAAAAAAGCTACTTTTCAACTATAACTATTTAGTAATTGCATAATTTTATTACAATTACAATGCAATTTCAATTGCATACTACACTTTGAATTACAATTGTGATCATGATTTCACTAGGTTATGTAATTCAGAGACAATTACTTTCCTAATTACGTAGTTATAACTACCTACTGTATGTAATATTGTACACATGTTACGTATTATGTGTGTATGCATACACATATGTAGGCACATACAGGAGATGGCAGACCACTAGGTGAGCAGCTCTGCCACTATGAAGAGTTTCAGCTCTATTGCTCTCTCAATAAGACCATGTTGGTTATTGGAATTTTGATAATGTTACAATAAAAATTTGATTTTGATATACACTAACAGAATTTCATATAAATATTAACAGAAATTTTGATAATACATACATAGAATATAGAATGCATAATGCAGAACACAAATGAAGAGTTAAACACAAAATTTTGATTATATACATAATAAATAATATGGAATTTTGATGATATGCTGAAATGTAATAATAGTTCAGAGTTCATAAATAGTAAGATATAGGCACATATATACACACATATACATGTTCATACATACAAACATTTCTGAATCTTGTCCTGAAAACCAAAGAGTACTCCAACATACTTAGATACTTCTTTATTTCTTACTATAGCTCGACACTTGATGGCATTTCAATTCTGGTAATTTGTATTCTTGGAGAAAAATTATATTCATAACCAGTGTAGATGCTCATCGGTCAATCAGGTTCTTTTCTTACTAATTTTCAATTGTAAAAAAGCTGTTCATTTTTACGACACTTTTATTTGTAACAAATAATACATATTTAAGATGTTCCCCCCCAGCCTCAAGTGTCGCATAAAACTGTTTTGAAGGCTACCAGTTTCGGTCCATTGACCTGCAGAACGATAATATGGATCCACTATCTACAGTGACTCACAAGTGTTCTTACACTTACGAGTTGCAGTGAAATATTCCTTCACTCATTAATAAAAATTAATATTTTAAAATGAAAATTTTTTAATAATATCTATAAATTTCTCTTTGCAAAAAACTACATTAATTAATTTATGAACATATTAAAACTTTTTAAAAAAGTAACAGAAAAGTTACCTCACAAAAGTCTTAATACGCTTTAAAGAAATGTGCACATATTAGTAAATATTATAGTATTTCTGTCAGTTAGTATTTTGTAGTATATGCTGCAGTATTTCTTTCAAATGCCTAGGCATAGAGTTCAGTTTTTTTGTTAATACAGTCAAATGCTGAAAATCTGCGGACCTGAAATCCGCATTGCCTCTCAAAATATAAACATTGAATTGATAGGTTCCAGAAACCGCAGTATGGAAAATGAAATACGAAAGAAAAAATATTTATCCAATAATGACGTCATAATTACCGAATAATAATGATTCTGCGTTAGTGGCAGAAAAAAGTCTTAGCCCAGAAGAGGTTTTAGTATGGATGACGTGTTCAGATGAGCCAACACTGGCATATCAGATAACCGATGATGAAATCATTGGCTCTGTTTTGAACTCACCATAGCAAGAAAATGATTCGGACACTGACACAGATAATGAATTTGATAGGAATGAGAAAATATCTTTTAATGAGGGTTTGGAACATGGTAAAAAAGACCTAAAATATTTAGAACAACAGAGCTGTGTCACAGAGCAAGAGATTATGACCCTGTAGAATTTACAAAAAAAAAAAAAAAAAAAAGGCTAGACTGCAGATTACGGGCATTCGCTAAATGAAGCGAAATTGGGCCAAATCTGGTAACCTCTTGGCATCATGAAAAGGCTCTACTCTGATATAAGTCCCCGGTTGCTCCCCGGATATATGTGGCGATATGTGTTCTGTGCTGGTTTTTGGCGGGAGTTTTTTTGGTATAGCAACCTTTTTGACATTAAAAGTTGAGTGGGTGCCGTGGTTTTGTTTTGTGTTTGGAGTTTCGATGTTTGGGGAAAGTGTAGGTTGCGTTAAGGCCTAGGATTTTGCAATTCTGTGATTTTTTTTTTAAAGTTAAAGCCAGTTGCTTTCTAGATGGTTTCTCATCAAACATTTTTGGTGAGGGTTTTTGAAGCCGAGCATGACGTGTCATAAGTCCGAAAGAATTTTGAATGGTAAGTGAAGCTATGGTTTTTCTCGTGTATTTCAGGGAATGTTAATGCATTTTGTAATGTATTTAATGAATATTGTATTTAAGATGATTGTGTTATTAATGAATTATTTCTTCACGGTTTGTGTTTATGCTTACAGTATATATTTTTTAAAATTTATTGTTATTATTTTAGCGAGGTTTGCAGAATGTCATGATTTCTGCTTAGTGCCACGAATTCTGCGCGGTGCCATGAATTCTGCAATTCTCTGATGTTTTTTAAAGCTAAAACAGATCGCTGTGTACATGGTTTTTAAGGGAATTATGTTATTAATAATGAATGATTTGTTCACTGGTGTGCTGGTAGAAGTATATTTTTGTGGAAATGTATTGTTATTTTAGTTTATTTTAGCGAGGTCAGAGCTATGTGATTATTTCAGTGCAGTGCCACGAATTCTGCAATTCTCTGATGTTTTTTAAAGTTAAAACAGATCGCTGTGTACATGATTCCTCGTCAAACATTTTTGGTGAGAAACTTCACACTTTTGCTATGTAAATTTTTTGCTTTTATTTCGGACTTATAGCGTAAATTGTGTGTAAAAACGTGGTTTTTGCAGACATTTTAGGCTTAAAGTCCGAAATGTAAACAAAAAATTTAGACAGTAATGGCGTGTCGTGGAGTTTCTCGCCAAAAATGTTTGGCGAGAAATTTGTCGCCAACCGGGGACTGATATAAGAGTAGTTCCCATGAAAATCATTAGGATTTAAGGTTACAGTTTATAGCATTTAAGCGGCCTTTTTCGAATTTTTGTCATTTCACTAGGCTTCTAGTAATTTGTGTGAGGAAAATGGCTAATGTCGAAAGAGTTGAACGTGTGGGTTTTACTTATTTGATTCGGTTGCAAGATAAGGGCGAACGATGTGTGATAGAATAGTGCATGAATTATGGTTTGATTGCGAATATGTACAAATGTCCTAAGTGTAAAAATAGTATAAAATTACTTGAAATAAAAGATACGACAGATTTGTGTGAATGGAGGTGGGTGTCTATTATATGTGATTAAGCACATGGTTGAAATGAACCGTAGAGTCGGTGTTGAATGAGTGCGCCATTTTGAATTTCATTTTCATTGTATTGTTACATTTTAGTGTGGATATAAACAAATACGAGTTTCTAATATTTATTATAAATAAAAACTTATTGTAAAAATATAAATTATGTAGTTAAAATTGTTTAACCACTTTTTTTTTTACTATACTATTGTTCATGTTTCAGTAGATCGATATTTTGAATTTTATCTTTTTTTTCTTCTGCATTTTTTTAAAGTTTTAAATTAAATATGAATCAATGCTTTCCGATCATTTATTGCTCATTTACTGCTTAATACAATTTCTTAAATTTTGTGTTAAAATGTTTTATTCCATTTCGCTACTGTCTTAAAAATGGTATATATTTATGTTGATGCCATAAAATACATAGTTATTAACTTTCAAATACTTTATTGTTGTTTTTCTTGAACTTAAGCATTGCGGATTTCTGGACTTCTACTGTACATGATAAATTTTTTGCATGTTTACAGGATTCATTCAAATTTGCAACCATCTAATATGGCGATATGACGAGTTAGTGATTTTCTAAAACGTGCGACAATAACCAATTTGGTGACTTTTCGAAAACGCGCCAAACTGGTCCGTAATATGCGGTTATACCCACAACTCTAAGTTTATGCATTTCTCCAATGCTGTTTTTTAGTGAAAATAGATCGCATGGGAAGAATCTGCACAAAACAAAAAGGATTTCTTGAAAATGGCAAGTGTTTTATTACAGATGTTTCTTGCTTTTTCAGGGTTCATACACATTTCTGCACTTGAAATTTAAGTGCTCGTATGGGCTATCAATGAAAAAAACGGTACTTTTTCGTTAGCTGGGCGCAAGCGATAAATTGCCAAATACAGTCCATTTTTATTCCTTTAGCTTATATTTCCTAAATTTATGAAAAAATAATTTTAAATGAAATGAGTTATTCATTTTATGAAAATTAATTGTTTTATTCGAAAATTGTTTATACTGTTGGTTTGTTGTGTTGTCGACAAAATGAAAGATCTGATGTTAGCAAAATTTAAGCCCAGCTAACGGAAAAGTACCTAAAATAATTTAAGTGCCTATCAGAAAATGAGAAGTGGAACTTCAATTTTATATTATCATATTAAGAATAATACAGATCTGCAAGTAGGATGCATTATTGTTAAACATAATTATTAAAAAAAAATTGAGAATAAAATCAACTTTGTAAAATTTATTAAGTAGCATTAAATTACAGAGTTTCTTAAAACACTAACAATAGTCAGATATATTTTAATGAAGAATAGTGACATACTGACATTTTATTTACATTTCACTAACTTTTTATGGAAGTACTCCAAGTAGCTTATAAAAAGTAAGATTGTTTGGTTTGTTTATTTGATGGCTCATCAATCCGCTCCAACCGGAAGTATAAGGTAATTAACCTATGATTTATTGTTTTGAAATGTTTCTCTTTAATACTAGTTGCATGTGGCAACAAAACTAGTGTTGAATAGAACTCCGTTCTTGTGACAGCCATGTGGAATGGCTCGCTATGTTGCTAGTAATTTTCTCATTAGAATAAATGTAATTAAATAAAAGTGAAAAAAGTACAGTCCATTTCTCTTGTGTTTATTTCTGTGTACCAGCCACGTGAAACTGTATTAAGTAATGCATCATTTTTTTGGTTAAAGTCTAGCCGGAGTGCTAGTGAAAATGGTAATTGATTGTTCGAAACGCATTATAACTACACATGTTGGCGGTGAAAAATTACTTCAATTAGTGAGGTAAGTGGATATTGAACATTTATATTCTATTTAATAAGAATTTGTTTTATACCTGATTTTTAAGAACACAGTTATAATGAAAGATAGAAGTGTTTTGATTTCATCTTAATATTCGCATAAAGTAATCTGAGAACAATTTGTGCTTCTGTTTTGAGTAATTATAAGTGAACTTATAACTTAAAAAAAAAAAAAAAAAGACTTCTTTACGTAGAACACTAATTATACTAAGAAAATAGAAGTTATTATAACAGCTGGTGAAATAAATTTAACAGAACTAGAAGAATGTGTTGAATTATTAAAACAAAAAGAAACTTGAGTTAAAGAAGCTTGATTTTGCACAGACACTAAAGAATTAGGAAACGAAATAGATAGTGTTCAGAAGTACACAGATAAAATTCATTTATGGAAATTTAGAGGTGAAAAAATATTAAAAAATCAAAGTAGTAAAAATAAATATGATAGTGCATTTTCAGAACAGGTTTATGACAATATTAAATTACCAAAGTTAGCAGTACTGCCTTTTGCAGTAATATTACAGAATGGATAGCTTTTAAGGATCTGTTCAGTGCATGTGTAAGAGATAATACAAATTTATCTAATGCTAAAAAATTACGATATTTGAAGGCTTTGTTAAAAGGTGAAGCTTATTGCATCATTCAAACTATTCAAATTTCGGATTGTAATTTTGAGATAGCACGGAATCTTTTAGATGAAAGATATTCAAAGAAAAGAGAAAAAATTTTTGCCTATATTAAAATATTTCCTAAGTTTACCAACTATTCAAAATGAATCAGCGATTGCTAGTTCAGTTGGCAATATAATGAAGTAATTCACTCTTCAGATGTGTTGAATCAAACCATTGATAATTTTGGATATACTTTAATGACTTATTTAATTTTACAAAAGTTAGATCCTTCTACAAAATTATGGTGGGAAAGGCAGCTAAAATGTAATGAGATTCCAAAACTTACGATATTAATTGAATTCTTAAAGAACTATGCACGAACAAAACAGCAAATCAGAAAGTAATAAGATACCTAAATCTGTACCTCAGAATAAGACTAATGTAGACTATATATATTGGTAGCTACTTTGGGTTGTGGTTATTGTAAAGAAAATCATAGCTCAGCCAAATGCTCAAAATTTTTTAATTTATTAGTTCAACAAAGAATAGACGTTATACAATCTAATCATTACTGTTTTAATTATTTATCTAATATGCACTTTCTCAAAAAATGTAAGAGTTTAAATACATGTCACTATTGCTTTAAGAAGCATAACTATTTACAGTATTTTACATATTGTAAATAATTCAAAGAACAAGACTCAAGTTAAACAGTATGTCTCCGCATACACAATTGATCTCTAAAAGTAATGAATCAACGAATGTTAAGGATGTTCCATCTACAATTTGTGCCTCTCATTATGATTAGAATTCAAAATGTAATCGAATTAGTCGCATTTTGTTGTGCACTGCATTGATAAAAGTTAAAAATTCTGAACAACAGTTTGTGAAGTGTAGATGTTTATGTGACCATGGATATCAGAGATCATTTATTTCAAGAGCTTGTGTGAAGAAATTGGGATTACGAATGAAAGATAATTCCATTTCTGTGTCTTGTTCAGGAGAATTTAATACTATAAGTAATGGGGAAGTCTATTTACTATTCACTTCTCATTTTAAAAGTGGTATTCACCTATCAACATTAGTGTTTGTACCGGATAAGATGACAGGTAATATTCCTTATGTATCTTTATTACCAGTCATCTTTGATAACTTCAGTGATTTAAAGTTAGCTGATCCATTATTTTACAAGTCACA